>JAMKCH010021855.1:0-18597 GCA_023653785.1 Ophioderma brevispina | reverse complement strand
AGATGAAAGAATCGAAGACTTAATCTTTCATGGTATTAGAAAGCCTCAGATCTTGAGTCCGATGATCTTAGCCTGTAAAGATCAAACTTCGGTTTTTGAAACAGGTTAAATTAATTGGAATGCAAAGTGAGTAACAGATTTGGATAAACCTGAATGTACTGAAATGTTATCCTTAGAATGGCATAAATTACGGCTTAATTAGAAAACTGAAATGAGTAAAGAATAGGCGATTTCGAAAACTGGCAACTTGGTCTTAATCCAAGACCCTTATCCAGATTAAGTGTGCAAGTTTAAAGTAATATGTCACTATAAATACAGATAAAGCAATCAGGAGGTTTTTGTCAGATATACCATGGCGGATCCAGATTTCTGGAAAAATGTCAAAATTACCGGGGGGCTGAAAGGCTGAAATGGTCAAAATAGCTCAAAATGGGTGACTTTGCAAGAATTTGCCGAATTACCAGGGAGGACGCGCACCCCTCCGCCCCCTTGGATCCGCGCATGGTACAGGAGCCGCATAAATCAAGATCGACGCTTCAAGATGCATCTCTTTGAGGATCAGCGATAGACCAAATCACCAATCGGTCACCAATCGTAAATATATATGCATAAATCTTGGCAGCAGACTTCCCATTCTTAAATTTACTATTTAGCAATAACTGATAAACTGCTCTAGACAATTTCTGAGGCCGGATACCACTAAAGTGAAACAATTGCAATTGCAATTTAGACGAAGCGTAAGCTGTAAACTGCACCTGTACAAAAGTAGGAATCTCTGGTAGACTTCACACATGCTACGAACACGGTTTGTTTGAAAATTATCTGATCTTATGTAAAACAGGAACAGACATTTGTACTAACCACAACAAGTTTTGCCTGTTTTGGCGGTACAAGAAAAAAATTATTCGGGCAGTTGCACGTAAAATAATCACAGCGCCATGTCAGTGTATTAGAACATTTTTCCATGGGGTTTGTACAGGTGCGCAGACGACGAGTTCTCGGTTTACGACAGCCATTTTTCTGTGCATCTGCACACGAACATGTGTTCCGACTGAGGTCATTACATTTGCCAATGGTTGACTTGGAATTTATGTACGATGATTTTTTTATTAGCTAACAGGCACAGCGGGCAGTTATGGAGAGTCCCATCATTTAGGACATCACCCGTGGGTGTAATTGCCCATAATTGTAAATTTGGTATGGCGCGCGTCTGCTTGTTAGATTTTTTTTAAATCTCCATTACTCTTTAGATATACATACTGGCCCGGCAAAAAATTGAGTCGTTTTTGCGCCTATATTGGTTAAAGTTGAAAAACTTATTAAATTTATCACAACGTCGTCTTCATCAAAGCATACGGTAAGCACAGTCTGTTTTAGGGAATCCCCTGACATCGTAACATTTCGATTATGTTTTCAAGTGGTAAAAAGACAAGTATTTCAGATCCCAAAAGAACTGGATGGGCACATGGCGTACAATAACAAGAACTTATTGTGTGGACAGTGGTATAATGCTAGTAAAATCAAACGTATGCAATTTAAAAAATGAAAAGTTGCGTTAAGAGAACATGTGGGATTACCATAAAGCTACCAGGAATTACATCCAAGCATGGAGAAGATTACTCCCCGCTAAAAAAATCCGAACGATGTTGAAATGGCCACAAACGTGCTCAAACTTGCTTCAATAGAACGCGCCAAGCCAGCTGATAATCTCTCAATCTTCCACACGTTATCAATCACAGTGGCGTAGCCAGAGGGGGGGGCAGGGGGCCCCCCCCAAGGGGGGCCCTCATTCACCCCCCCCTACCCCCCCCCCCCCCCCCCCCCCCCCCCGGGGACTCTGCCCCTCCTGAAAAAAAAGCTGGCTAAGCCACTGTCAAATGTTACGGATACAGCGTAAAAAGCAACACATTTTTTTAATGCGAAAACGCTCCTGGCATTTATTATTATAAGTCACCGACATACCTTTTAATACAGTAATTATATGTGCGGATATGTGTAGGCGGGGGTACATAAATAAAATCCTATCTCCTACTATAAGAAATGAGACATTGTCATCCAAAAACAAGCAGGCATAATGAATTCTGTCCAACCCAGTCAATAACTTCTCTTACAAGTAAAGAAAATGTCTGCAATTGTGTGTAAAGAAGAGAGAAACAAGGGAGTAAATGGGAAATACTTCAGAAAACAGAAACAATGGAAGTAAAGAGTGCCTGGACCGTGAGTATGTCTGGACCCGGTACAGATACTGCCAACAATGCCAATTACCATTCATTTGAATGTACAGATAACTGGAGTCTGAAACTACTTGTACTGGGTGTGAGTTGCTAGCATAAATCAGTCTTAGAACGATGGAGTAGAAGAATGTCCACTGAATGAGACTTGTTTGTATGCACTAAATGATGCTAAATTAATATTTTTTCTTTGCTTTCAAGAAATTCTGTGCAAAATCTCAGTTTCAAAACCCGACAGTAATTTGAAAGTAAAATTTGAAAGTCAAAACATATTTTTGAAGCTGATTCGCATAACTGAAAGCCCAAAGTTTTTTTTCCGCATTGCGGAATTTGGGTTGGCCTGGGAAAAGCCATACTGAAATTAAAATCGGGTCTGCCCAAATGAAATTTCCGCTCTTTGAGGCCAAAATTTCAAACATGATTAAAAAAAAATCCAGAAAGGAGCCCAAACGTTTGCTTCTTCAAACTTCGGAGGGTAACAAGATGAACTTCACTTGAACGGGGTGGTATAGGAAGTGCCTAAGTGGTCTCAAAACACCATGGGGGGAAACTACTACAGGTGCAGACCATTATCAGGCAACTTGGGTAACTCGGATGGTAGAGCAATTGCCTGTATGCAAGAAAGCTCTTTGTTTAAATTTTGGACAAGAAGGTAGATCCCAAAATTTTGCAGGGTGTTTGTCTGCATATGCTTTGGTTCAGATTCTGTTGACAGAACACCTTAAAGGTCAACGAGAGATTTCAAGTCGTCCATATTTTCGGTGAAATGTTGTGTCAATAGATTAGGACATGTAAAAGATTCCCTACATTTTATTTGGCGACAGAAATAAACTTACAAATGAAAACCAAGGGAATTTGTATATGTTAGATTCAATAGAAAACATTGGCTGAATTCGGATTTGCTCCTAGTAGGAAATTGGCAATTCACAATTTGGACCAATGGAAAAAGTTCTCAGTCTTCATCCTTTTAGATGGGGCTATTTTTGATAGAAGCTTAATCGTGCAAAAATCAGAATTCATTTTTTAGCGACACTGTTATTTGAAATCTCTCGGTGCACCTTAAGTAGGCGTAGTCATAAGTTGGGTACAAAGAACAATGTTACAACTGAAAATGACAAAAAATGTCACCCAATCTGTATTAAAGTCAGCGAAAAAAAAAACTTTTATCCTTACACTATAAACTCATATAAATCCCATTGGAAAGTATACTCTCCGGATGTTCGATATGGCACAAGGAGAGAGAGGGAGAGATATCCGGGTGGGTAAAAATTCCTATAGGGGGCAACATTAAAAAAATACAATTTGGTCATTGTTCTATACCTGGGTAATTTTGTCTCTCAAAAGGGGAAGATTCAAAGCAGATATGGATTTGGAAAGTAATTGACAATGCCTCGAAAAAAAATAAAGGATAATTAATCATGGGCGGTTCTTATTTTCACCTCGTCTTATGGGTACAATGACTTTAAGTCAGACGATGTTTATAGGCTTTGTGAGAAAGACCCATATACAATGTTACTAGTGCCCGGTCGATCGAATGTAATTCCGGTTATACTGGCCAAGTACAAAAACCCCCCATAATTCAACAAAAATTCGATGCCTGCATGTCCAAATCCAAAGTTTTGATTTTCCAAAGTCCAGTGTGTCATAATTATTAAAAAGCACTTAAACATATGTCAAATTATGATATTTGAAAAATGATAACAGAAATTTCAATAGGCATTGGTAAATAACTGTCTTCAATACATGTGCGCGGAGTGATCTTGTATTGGCCAATTGCGCAATTATTGGTACCCCTCTAGGGCTAATTGCATTCCTTGAGAGACTCTTTCCGCTGTCATTTACATGTTATACAGTCAGTAAGGTATTAATGAAATGTACATGTGCGTAAGACCAACCTGACATAGCCGGGAGGACAATAGTGGCGGGGGGTGTCATCATGTTTACGAACTTAAAACTCATGCGAAATAAGAAATAAAAACAGTAACTGCAAATTTTGGAATTTATGCAATGCAAAAGTGGCAAATTCATCATGAAATTTTATCATTTGCTGAAAAAAAAAAAAAAAAAAAATTTTCAAAATGGCGGATGGTGGCCATTTTGTTTATGTCATAGTTTGAACACTTTCTGGGACTTCGATTTTGTGCAACTTTTGATATTTTATTAAACTGACCTTATACTACCAGAAAATGCCAAGAAACCTTCTGTTGCAATTTTTTTGGGGTTAGTGTGGGTACACGTGATATTTTGATCCTACTATAAGGATGTCAGATATGGCAAAGAGAGAGAGACAATATTCAGGGTCGGTAAAATTCCTATATAGGGTGCAACATTTAAAAAATTACATATTTGGTCATTTTTATATACCTGGGTAATTTTTGTCTCTCAAAATGTGCAGATCAAAGCAGATATGGATTTTGAAAGATAATTGACAATGGCCCTCCAAAAAATAATAAAGGATAATTAATCATGGGCGGTTCTTATTTTCACCTCGTCTTATGGGTACAATTTGACTTAAGTCCGAACAATTTTTATAGGCTTTGTGAGAAAGACCCATAGCAACGAGATTACAAATGAATATACAATGTACTCTGTGCCCCGGTCGATCGATGTAATCCGGTTATACTGGCCAAGTACAAAAACATAATTCAACAACATTCGATGCCTTCCAAAGTCCAGTGTGTCATAATTATTAAAAAGCACTTAAACATGTCAAATTATGATATTTGAAAAATGATAACAGAAATTTCAATAGGCATTGGTAAATAACTGTCTTCAATACATGTGCGCGGAGTGATCTTGTATTGGCCAATTGCGTAATTATTGGTACCCCTCTAGGGCTAATTGCATTCCTTGAGAGACTCTTTCCGCTGTCATTTACATGTTATACAGTCAGTAAGGTATTAATGAAATGTACATGTGCGTAAGACCAACCTGACATAGCCGGGAGGACAATAGTGGCGGGGGGTGTCATCATGTTTACGAACTTAAAACTCATGCGAAATAAGAAATAAAAACAGTAACTGCAAATTTTGGAATTTATGCAATGCAAAAGTGGCAAATTCATCATGAAATTTTATCATTTGCTGAGTGTACTTGGAAAATGTCAATACTTGATTATGTCGGGAGTGATTTTTTCTGGGATTTTTTGCACGTCCAGCTGGATGCGTTAGCTCAATCAAAATGTAATTTATGCATCCGAAATAGCAAAAAGAGCATCCTGGATGCCAAAACGCAACTTAGTGCGACCCTTGGCGAGATACCCCTGGTATAACTGAGATGAAGTGCCTTAACATAACGTACTGCATCCTTTGTTGGTGATTTCGGAGGTTCTTTGCCGCTTTGAAGAAAGCCTTGATTAGTTGGTGGACCCTCTCGAAGCCTTCTCGCCCAGTCCACCTGCTAGCTAGGCCCTATAGTATTCAGTGGCAGCTGGTGAGTGCTGAAAGTGGTGGGGCTAATCGGCCGCGCGTCGCACTTGTGCGACGCAGGGGGTGAGGCTGAGGGCGGCTCAGAGGCAGAAGAAATTTGAAAAATACCTTTCAAAATAATGCAATTTGGTGCAACGTTTCCGAGATATTTATGATATATATGCAGATAAAACAAGTGGCTTATTCACCAATTTTATGAACTATAATACTTTTTCAGGACATTTTTATAGTAAATTTTTTTTTATAGCCAAAAGTAAAGTTAAACACAATTCTTATTAACATGATCAACTATGCACAGACCAAATTCATGGTTTTTACTATCATGATTTGTATAGAAATTTTTTCTTTCAGTATTTAATATTTATTGTATTAAAAAAAAGAATCGCAAGCAACAACCATAAAAACAATTACCTAAAGCACACGAAGCAGTTTTAAAACAAATACAAAAATACAGGTAGTACACAATATACACTAAATGATCAACACAATGGATATTTTTATGGATATGCAATACATCACAAATATTTAAAAGAGGAATAAAAAAATAATGTTTCTGAAAATATCTGTATCGGTTATTAATTTTAATATTTGAATAAAATACTTGGATGATTGATGTTGTTTCAACATTAAAACTCACCATCTTCAATGCATGTCGGTTGCTTCTTCAGGAATATGCCGTCCTAAATGCTTAATTTCCAATTTAGTGTCAAGACTATGTGTTGAGAAGCGATTTGCAATTAAGTAATCAACAGTATTCATGATGATTTTACAGCACTGATATAGGCCAACAACATATACAATGAAAGTGAAAATATACCCTGATAGAGCAGTACAGTACCATATGTAAAATCCATGATTGCGTTCTGATGATTTGGCAAGGAGACTTGTTAGTGGTTGCCTTTTGGCGCCGTCTGTAGAATACTTCCAATTCTGTCTGGCACAGCTCCTGCAAACTTCGGAGGAACCTTCAGACGATTAAGTCGCTTAAGAAATGTGATGAACCTGGTAGCCTCATCCAAACCACCAACACACATTGAGGATCAGAGAATTCCACGGAACCACTTTGCTACCCAACCCATGACACTGCAGTCACGTATCCCTATCGATATACTGGATCAATGACAGATGGTAAGAGCAATGGTCATCCTCTAACCCATAAACAGTGGGGACGCCCATTAACAAGTCCAAAGTTTGTGACCTTGATAGGAAAGAAGGGTCAACCTCAACAGAATCAGAACTGCGTTGGTCGTACAAAGAAACTTCCTCCAAAGATCGGAGTAGAAAATTCACCAAACTGCGATTGTGGAGATCCACAAACTCAGCCACATCATAGATGACTATGAGGTCTACAAGTCCCCAAGAGAGATTCCAGGCCTGAACATACCTGATGATGAATGATGAAACATCAGCTGGTAAGACGGATTTCCACTGTGATTTTGGACTTGCACGAACGAAACGAACGAGGAAAATAGAAGATTTTATTCTTGGCTTGTCTTGGATTATCAACGTGAGTTTCCAATTGAATAGTTTCATTCATATTTGTTTAAGAAATAGAAATGTTCACATTTGGATCAAATTGATCAAAACTTAAGGTGCAGACATGGCTCCAGGATTGTACGCGGTGTGGCAAAGCAAGTGGTCTTGAGCTTTGCCTCAAGGTTTAATATAAGAAAGTACAAAATCTTTTTTACTTTCTTCCGTTTGACTTTGTTATCACATGTATTATTTTAGATGTGATGATTTCCCAATACAGGAAATCGAAAAATTGGACAGTTTCCTACGAGGCGGCGAAAACAAAGACCCCGTACACACTGAAAGTCAAGGTCCGATGGGACTAGAGTTCCGATGGAGGTAGATATGGTGACCCTAGATGAGACCCCAGATGAGACACCAGTCCAGAATGCACAGTGTTGAGATTGTTGGAGAATCTAACGGCAGCGCCGAACCTGGGTCAGAAAAGGAAAGAGACGGGAGACGGAGACGGGGAATTGCTACGATCCCCGGAGAACCGCGGGTGAATCCAGAGCGGATCTGTGGATGATTGTAAGAAGTACGAGGGCATTTGATCCGAAAAAAAAAAACAAATGTATATTCACGGATCTCAAGTGGAAGTCACAGAGATCTGCGGTTAGGCCTAATAAATGTTTTTTTGTTTTCACATGATGCCTGTACACACAAACACACGCACACCACAATGCAATACAAGCACATGCAAACACAAAAACACACACGCCACGTGCCGCACACAACATACAGGATGTACATGTGATACAACTGAAGTGTCATATGCAGGCATTAATTTAGTATTCTGCCACCAATTCCTCAATGTGGCAGTTTATTGTTGGTGGTTCTAGCACAATACAAATCTTTTCGAACCTCTTCAATGGATGAGGATCACGTTGACAAAATAGTTTAATAATAGTCAGAAAATAAGGGCACATCAATCCAAGCGCCATATGTTCCTTATGTCATGAACATCAACTTTGGTCCTTCCCAGGGGATCCTTCCTAATCAAATGGTGATTTTTAGACCTTTGAAAACCAGCAAAAGTCATCAAATGGACCAGGCCAACTGCCAAGTGTGCTTGCAATACAGAAATGCAATTTTGCATTTCAGACAAAAAACATTTGGAAAACATTGTTTTTTGATCATTGGGACATGGTCAGGAAGAGGCAAGATGATTGTTGCTAATCCAATGTAGTCATATAAAATGGGTCAAATGATCTGAATTGGAAAGAACGGGCACTAGAATTTGGGTTCTCGGCTTCGAGCTCGCTATATTCAAAGATATAAGCTGTGGGCCGCGCTGCGCTCCAGACCTTGACCTGGCATTGGACCTTTGACATCATTCAAGGACTTACCTGGTGCGCCTATGACACAAGTTTGGTTCCATGGAACCTTCAACTTTTCATTTCACGTTGCTAAGGGTCCTCCAGCTAGAGCTGGCGGCCCACAAAAAAGACGATGCGCCACATTACTTAAAGATGTGAGTCATGCGGGACCATTGGCTAGATTTTATCAACAATTCTACGGCAAATATCCATCGGAAACTTTGTTCACCTGTTCATTCAACCAACAGTAAACTTACACCATCACCAGATTATAGGTCAAAACCATTGAACATCCTGTCCAACAAATCAATAAAAATGGTCAAGCTTACATGAAAGAACTAGAATAAAAGGCTAACCAGTACGAAAAGGCTTGATCAAGACGCTAGTGATTTCAAGGAACTGGTGAGGGAAGAGTACCAAGGTATCATCGCGGCCACAGATCAGATATTAACAAAACCAATTTATTAACCAGGTTCTTTTTAAACGTGTGGCGGAACCATACGCCTATGTGAAGTTTCAACCGTCATAATCAGATTGACATTTGAAAAAAGATAACTCTCTTTGAAGATAAAACTCACAGAACAGAAGCGACCACCATAGCAAACATCTTGAAAGGGAACTCATGGCAGGCCCCCAAGGAAAAAACACCAAGAATTTGGAATCCAAAATCGAACGGTTGACCCACTGAGAAGAAAGAGACAATTGGACTGATCTAACCTGTAATACCCCGTGAAAGAATGCAATATGGTGGAAAGTAGGTGTGTTAAATGTTTGTTCTCCCAATCAATCTGGAACCAAGCGTTTTTAAAAAACTTCATTGAACAACACTACCAAGATATTAAAAAACAATAGTGGTGTTCTCAAGTTTTCAATAACAGTGTGTAGTTGTAAATGATAGAAACTTTAAAAATGACTCTATTTGCAACCAAAAACAGCGCGGTAATAAGGACTTGCTATAATAGGACCTCTTCTACTTCCCAATTTCTTTGTCACAGAGTTGTTAAACTTCAATTTGTAATAGTGTGTACGATCCACGTGAGAATAATACACAAAATTAGGTACTATATAGCTGTCCAATCATTGAAGTCATCCAATCAATTGTGGATGATCTCCCAATCCTACCAAGAGCTCTGGACTTCTATCAAATGGCTTGAAACCACATATTTGGTGGAACCTCAGCCAAAGGCTCTTCTATTCTCAGGCTATTAAGCTGTTGGGACAGAATGTCGTCTTCAAGTAAAAATAAGGTTGACAGACAAGTGGTAAGTTACAAAGTACTCAAGATGGAAGAGAGTTTCTGCCTGACATGATCGGCATTCATTTTGGTGATATGATGAGGGCACGGTACCTAAAGGATGTCACCATCACCCATAAGCATGGTCCATACCCCTCAGGAGCAGCATCGAAAAATGCTCGCTCACTCCTACCAAGCTGGTTAGTGTAACTGGCATCAGGTTACAGAGAAAACAAAATTAACCATCAAGCAGCAGAAAGGGAGTGGTCACACATACGATGTCTCCATCACACTGTCTTTGGGCTGCCAACAAAGGGGATTGCAGCTACAAGAAAGTCAAAGAATGAGGGGGCTATTTTCCCCAGATAGTAATTGGCAGAGTTACATAGACAAATTCACTGCATCCTAACTCCCGAATGCAAACATGAGGGCCTACGAAAACTAACTGAGAGTCCGCAACAGTAGGCAGCCGACTTTGAAAAGAGGAAGAACAAATGAAAAAGTAGAGGCGGTGATAAAAGAGAAACGAGAAAAATTCCGAACAAAGATAGCTTGCCAAGAATCACAAAAGATGGCAAAGGAAGCCAAAGTAAAGGAAAGAAGAGGCAAAGCAAGCCAAAAAATATAGCTCTCCTACTCCTGTACATTTCCCATGTGGAATATTTGAAAGGGAAGAATGACTCATATCATTAAATTCATAGTCATCATATGTGTTCGTCTTTTTTATTCTCACAGAGAGCAGGCATCGGCCAACCCAGGCCAGGTTGTATTCTTACCCGGCCATTTGTGCTTGCCATATCTAAAAGGCAATCTAATAAGGGCATTGCAGAGGGAGATTCGCCATGACGCATTGGGGTTGAACGGCGGATTTCTTGGCAATCATTTTATAATATGAATAATACTTAATGTTGTTGCAAAAGTTATATTGAAGTTGCCTTACACCTGTTTTTAGTATGAGTACAATAGCGGTCATGGAATATTAATTATATTCTACAAAATTGAGACAAATCAGATAGATGCTTTTCACATAAAAGATTGCGAGAATTTCAGCCGAAGGTTGCAGACAAGAGAGGAAATGGTACGTGCAATAATCAGCGACATAAAGCAAAAAGACATGAAAAAAAAGGAAAATTGGAAGAAAAGGCACTAAAGTAATTGCTCAGATGTCATTAGGCAATTACCGTGCATTGGCCGACAAAATCGGGTGGAAAGTGTAGTTGGCGATGGTTGTGCTTCTTTAGTTTATGCACCTTGAAAAATAGAAAGACAACTTATCTCAAGCAAATCCAAGGTTCTGGTATCTTTAATATTGTTATTACCAATACATGAGGAAAAGGGGCTGAAGTGCTCAGAATACTCATGTTTTGCTATAAAATCATTCTTAAAGGTTACATTGCTTATTTTGCTAGCATTTGCGCTGAAACCAGAGGGTGTTTTTGAGTCATCTCACAATGCACCATTTGGGGAAAATTTCACCTCAACAAGGTCATGCAATCCCACAAAATCCTATTCTTAACACAAAGTCTACAAAAAGATTAGTGAGGAAATGGTAGAAATGGTTTCGAGGTGACTTTTGAGCAATAAGAAAACGTCAAGTGGTAACGGCGAGTTATTTTAACTCAAGGATCAATAATAAATTAACAGTGAGTGAGTGACGGAGTGAGTGAGTGATGCGTGAGTGGTGAGTGAGTATCATTAACGACAACTCCACACAATTGTTTTATATCGGTCATTACGTTTTTATCATTATAATTACGTTTAAAAAACATCAAACCTTGAAAACATACATCACAAAGTACTAAATCCACAACCTTTTTTTAAAAAGTTCAAAGGTCCATGGCCAGCGCTAATAGCCTCTCCCCATAAGCCCAATTTTTAACGGAGTGTTAACATTTTTGGTATCAGAAGAAAGCTACTATTTGCTCATTTACCCTGTGAAATCTTAGGGCCAAAGGATTTTTGGTTTTCGAATTTATGAAGCGAAAATGTAACCCTATTTTGGTCGCCAATATAATTTTTACAGTACTCTATGGGCTTACAAAATCTGTTTTTAGCTCTCACAGGAAAACGGTTGAATTTTCGGCGTGAAACTTTAAAAAAGGCGTTTTGGAGGTAGGAAGGGTTGAAGAAAAGGCCAATAATATCACGATGAAAAACTTCAAATTCCTTAAATCGTGCCATCCCCCTTTAAAAATATTTATCAAATCGGCCCTCCTTCAGGAAATTTCTAACCTGAATAGGCCTAAATATCATTGAAATAATGTGTTTCAAATCAGGAAACTGTAATATTTTCTACGAATAAGGCGCATAATCACGCACACAAGTTAATAAATTTTTCCAGAAAGAGAGAGCACAATCACACAAGGATACACGTCGAGGTACTGTCCCCGGCACCTCTAAGCAAATGACTATGTGTTCCACCATATAAGTTAATTCCAATTTTTACAAAAATCGTGCTAATACAATCTCGTCCCTTTCTCCAATCAACCTAACTACCAACAGCTTCCAACAGTTGGTTGAAAGGAGTCATTCATTTTATTATAGAATGAATCCCACAGCATTGCCACCATTTCTGATATAGCTAATAACTGAAGCCTTAAAATCTTTAAAGGGAATCTCAATGTTTGTTATATTCATATTACGGAAGACATGTCCATATTTTCAACCGGCTGGATTCGCCTGCTTGGGCACAGGGCCACCACCACTGCCGTGATGTCGGATAAAGTTAAACTCAATCTCTATTCGACAAGTGGAAGGTATTACTGGAGTTTTAAACTATTTTTTTTTTAAAGTGTCAAATATTCAACCAGACCTGCAACGCACATGACCTGTGGGCCGTTGGATCGTGACATCCTGCATTCGCGTTCTTTATGGTCGAACATTGTGACGTCCACGTTAGTGAATAATGTGAATCTATGTTACACGCACTCATTTTCAATAGACTAAAAATTGGAGGTCTCAACAGAAAAAAACTGCATTTGTAGCTTGATGAATCTCCGGACAAATGTTTGTTGCCAATGAAGAATATACTTTGACCCAAGTTGGTCAGACTGAATCGAATCCCTTTATAAGCGTCGATTGATATTTTGAATGCAAGTATAATAATATTTAACAGGGAGGTAAAGGAAGAAGACATGTCCATATTTCGACCGGCTTGATCGCCTTGCTTGGGCACAGGGCCCCCACCACAATTATCTCAGGGAGATAATTGTGGTGGGAAAAATGATCAAAAGAACGTGTGTTTCGACCAACAACTTTGATCTGGACTCTATTCTTGAACTGAATGAATGGCATCGACAAACTTCTTGAGATTGTTAAACTTTGTAGGGACAATTTGCAGTCGATACCAATCTCTTGGAGCAGTTGGTGAATACTTTCATTCATTGGTAGCCCCACGGAAATCAAAGTGTGATAATTATGAAGTCTTGCACTTATTGCTGAAGAGTTGATGCACTGAAATCATCTGGATCACAGGGATTTTACAAAATCTCATCTCTTTGTCCGGGATAATGATAACAATTCGTCGTCATTATCAGCTTTAGCATGCAAACCCAAGGAAGTTTGGAAACTCTTACAATTCAATTGGAAAACAGTCGCCTAAACAGGTTAGTGCTGTTCAACATGACCAATTTGCAAGCCTTCGGAAGAGAAAACAACTGGTTTCAGAGCCCTTATGTCAAATAATGAGTTTTGTCTGTTCACCTGCAACTTTGGCCCACTTTTCAGCATCTGCCAGAGCCAGCTTCAATAAATGGAAAGACAATGACGCTCCATAATTTTAAGTCAAACCTATCTTAAATACCATGAAAATTGGCAAAATTCCAGCTATATTTTGCAAAAGAGTAATATCTACCAAAAGTTTTCTCTAATATTGTGTTCGTTGAATATTTTTTTAAATTCACCCTAACATGACAAATAAATGCAAAAGCAATTTAATATGTGATTTGGTGGGGGGGGGGGGAGAGAAACTGATTTTTTGTGATTTTCTCAACAAAGACCATTTTAGGTAAAATCTTATGCCCTAAATTGATTTACTTGGTTATTAGAAGATGTAATAGTAAATCCAAAGTTTTTTAATCGGGTTTATTGTCCCCGTGAACCAGGGTGGCCAGATTTAACCTCACACTTGCATCAACCACCCTAATCCTCCTTCCACTTCACCGATTCAATGCCCTCTCCTCCTCCACTTGCTCTTCCAAGTCTTCTTTTGACGTCCTTTCCTCAAACCTCCCACCTCACTCAAAAGGCCCTTCTTAAAACATTCCCGTCACCCTTCCTCAGCATGTGCCCATACCAAAGTTGCGCTTTTCGCAAATGATCCATCGCTTCCCTTCCAAACCCAACATCGCATCAAATCCCTCACTACCCTCACTCCATCAACTTCACGAACCAACACACACTCTCAACCTTGCTCTCTCTGTCCTCCTCAGAATCCCTATCTCATTTTCGCTCAGACACAATATCTCATTCTTCACTCCCAGCAGCATCACTGGTCTCACACAGCTCTTACACACCATGCCTTTCATTTTCAAAGGCACTTTTCCCTTGCAACCTTATTTTGTGGGTAAAATAGACTATGTTTTTTACAGTGTCCACATCTGGACAAAAGGTGAGGCACACTTTTTTAGAGCGGACGATAATAGCGTCCCCTCTAACCCGGAACAAAGTTGAAACCTGAAAATGTTGGTTACAGGGCATCTAACAAGCTACACAGTTGATGGTGGGAAGGGGGGGGTCAAGGCTTAGATACCAACAAAGTTGAAACAGAAATGGGTTACAGTGCTTGCAGAACAATGCTCAACATTGATTGGTGGTTAAGGGGGAGCTTCAAGCTTGATACCAACAAAGTTGAAACCTGACAATTGTGTTACAGTACATTAACCATGCTCACATGATTGGGGGGCTGTTAAGGGGGAGCTTCAAGCTTGATACCAACAAAGTTGAAACTGAAATGTGTTTAAGTGCATCTACTAAGCTCAACTTTGATTGGTGGGGAAGGGGGATGGTTCAAGCTTGATTACCAACAAAGTTGAAACCTGAAATTGTGTCAGTGCATCCTAAACACTGCTCAACTTTGATTGGTGGGGAAGGGGGAGGTTCAAGCTTGATAGCAACAAGTGAAACCTGGAAAATTGTGTTACAGTTGGCATCTAACAATGACTCAAGCACTGATTGTTGGAAGGGGGAGGTTCAAGCTGATACCAACAAAGTTGAAACCTGGAAATTGTGTACAGGGATCTAACACTGATCAACCATTGCTTGGTGGGGAAGGGGGATCTGGGAAAACCCGCCACATGGTGCAAAATTTATGTTTGAGTTTTGACTCTATCTTTGAAAGTTGAAATGAGAAGTTTCATAACTTGTACTTTTCGTTAGGATACACATCAAAAGTTATGCCTTATACAATCTGCCAAAATAAAGTACACAACAGGACAGATTTAGGTATTTTCTTTATTTTTTCCAAAATGGTGTCTGTGCACATGAGCACGGTTTCCCAGATCACATCACATTTACACTGAGTTCCGTAAGGGCGCTAATGATTTTGGCATAAAATATGATAATATTAAGTATTATTTTGCATAATTTAAGGAAACATTTCCCGCAAGGGCCTGTGTAATCAGTATACAATTCGGGTTGAAGAGTTCCCAACCTGAGTAGATTTTGGGTATTCAGGAAATTACATATGCAAATGAGCTTAATTATATGCCACAAATCGGGATCGCTATTGAAACGGGACATCATTTTTGATAAACGGTACATCTCACGCCCAACAGAACCACTGAACTCACACAGCTCTTAACCACCCCATGACTGTCATTTTCAAAGGATATTCTTTTCCTTGAAACTTATTTTTGTGTGTTAAAAATAGACATGTTTTTTCAACGGGTCTCACAATCTTGGAACAAAAGTGATGGCACAACTTTTCTTACCGGCGATAATATCGTCCCCTCTAACCCGCGAACCAAAGTTGAAACTGAATTGTGGTAAGTTGGCATCTAAAACTGCTCAACATTCGATTGGTGGGAAGGGGAGGTTTCAAGCTTGATACAAACAAAGTTGAAAACCTGAAATTGTGTTTACAGTGATATAACCATGATCAACATTGATGGTGGTTAGGGGAGGCTTCAAGCTTGATACCTAAAAAGTTGAAACCTGAAATTGTGTACAGTACATCTAACAATGCTAAACAGTGATGGGTGGTTAAGGGGGAGCTTCAAGCTTGATACCAACAAAGTTGAAACCTGACATTGGGTTACAGTGCATTCTAACAATGTCAAACCATTGATTGGTGGGGAAGGGAGGTTCAAGCCTTGATACCAACAAAGTGAAACCTGAAATTGTGTTACAGTGCATCTAACACTGCTAAACATGATTGGTGGGAAGGGGAGGTTCAAGGCCTTTGATACAACAAAGTGGAAACCTTAAATTGTGGTACAGTGCATCTAACCATGCTCAATACTGGATTGGTGGGAAGGGGAGGTTCAAGTTGATACCAAACAAGTTGAGAACCTGAAATGTGTTTACAGTGATCTAAACATGACTCAACTTGATTGGTGGGGTAGGGGGAGGTTCAAGTGATACCAACAAGTTGAAACTCTGAAATTGTGTACAGGCATCTAACGAATGCTCAACATTGATTGTGGGTAAGGGGCGCTTAAAGCTTGATACCCCCAAGTTGAAACATGAAATGTGTTACAGTGCATCTAACAATGCTCAACATTGATTGGTGGTTAAGGGGGAGCTTCAAGCTTGATACCAAAAAAGTTTCAATATCGTACCCCAAAAATGCCAAATTATGCAAAATGAAAAAGAGCAACTGCTACAAGGTGATACATACTACTTTGACACAGATTGTAGACTCATTTGAAAGGCAAATGAAGGGATTTATTATCATTGAAAAGTGCCTGTGCCACTGTAATATTTTTATTGGTGTGTTACCCAGAATAAGAGCGGTTTTATCATAAATCCTTTTTTCTTTTGTTTGGTTTTTGATGGGGTGGTTCCATAGGGGACACCTTTTATGAACACTTTTCTGCCACACTTATTAATTCGGATACCTTAACGGACCTTAACCGAATAAACCACACGGTTTTATGTGGTTTATTTTCCGTTAACGGTTTCCAAATTCATAGGGTGTCCGAAAAGCATGTCAAAAACGGGTGCACATGATGGAAACACCTTGTGATGTTCTGTTTCTGATTAGAGCACTCAACACCAATCATGCGTGCATGAGTGGTACTACCGTATTCCAGTGCACAAGCTACGCAGGGCCTGGCCTGCAATGCTAGGCTCTAACATTGACTGGGAAGGATGTTTTTCTTGTTCCAGGATGGGGGACCACGTCCCAACAGTTGTTATCTGTGTGGGACATCGCTTGGATTCAAGAAGACTGTATCTCAAAAGCCTTTGACGACCCACTGCAGAACACATGATTGCCAAAAAAAATTCAAGGGGAGATTAAGCACAGTGAAAAGAGTTGCATAAATAGGCCAACATTTTGTGAAGCAAGGAAGGAAATTGCTACTCAGGTATGCTAAGGGTCTTCACACTTCTGCTGAAGCGTTTTCTAGGATGGTGATTTGCTTTCATGTGGATGCCAAATTGGGTGTTTCCATCAGGTGACACCCCTTTTCTGACATACTTTATTGAAAACCTTAAAATCCGAAACCTAAAGGACTGAACGGAATAAACATCACGGTGCGGTTTATGTGGTTTATCCGTTAAGGGTTCCGAATTATAGGGTATCAGAAAAGTATGTCAAGAAAGGGTGTCACTATGGAAAAACCTGCCCAAGATTCCAGCTCTGGCTGATTCACTGATGTGGCTACATGGCACCTGTGGAAGTACAATTTAAATCTCCAGCAACTCATCAGCAACTCCGTGAAAATCTGGCCAGGAACAGCCCAGATGCGGCACTTCTCCAGGGAACACAATCCACATGAAGAAATTCTTGGCATTAAAACTCTGCTGTCAACAGTAGGAGAAATTGCCTCTAAGCAAGTAATTATGAATCATTAAATGGGTATACAGACAGTGTGTCTGTATAGCATCACTTAAAAAAATGCCTATGAACTGGGACAGAAAAACAATAAATGTTCTTTTGGAGATACTAAAGAAGGCTGAGGCAGCTTTTGCAATTAACACCAAATATCATATCCACAACCAGAGGAAGAGGAGCTGTTTGAGAACCCAAGTTTTTTCCAAACCGAAGCAAACTGTCATGGGTGGTATACACATTAAAAATTTACCGTTTTTGTGTCGAGAGTCAAAGTGTCTGCTAGCCTTTTATGTCCCCGCCAAATAGTTGTTGAATGGGGGTAGGCTATTACTAATGAGCAGCGGCCCTTCTTTTTGTCAATTCTGTGATAAAATGTAACCCAACATTTGTTGTTACGATTTGTGCTGCGATTGGGAAACCGCCATGGTAGCAAACATTTATATTTGAGTTTTGACTATCATTGAAAGTTTGAAATAAAAGTTTCCATAACTTTTTACTCTTTCTTCTATGATACACACAAAAGTTATTGCCTTATACAATCTGACAAAACATAAAGTTACAAATGACACGATTTAAGGTATTTCTTTTATTTTTCAAAAAATGTCCTGGCGACATGAGCGGGTTTTCCCAGATCACATCACAGTTATCGGGAGTTACGGTAAAGGCTGATTAATGATTTTGGGCATAAAAATGCTAATTAGATCTAATTGGCATAATTCAAAAAATTTCCCGCTAAAAGGGCCTGTAATCGTGTACATTAGTGTTGAAGAAGAGTTGCCAACCTGATTAGATTTTGGGCATATTCAGGCAATTACATAGCAATGAGCTAATTAATAGTGCAAAAATCGGAGTATCGATTTTTTGAAACGTACAT
>JAMKCH010021854.1:0-20544 GCA_023653785.1 Ophioderma brevispina | reverse complement strand
ACCGCCTTGTTTCAGCTGAATTCCTCTTTTTTTGTTGCCCAAATTTACGCATTTTCTTTTATATTCATCCCTTTTTTAGCTGTTTTACCCAAATTTCACACTGTTTTTTCAGCTTCTTTGAGAATTTCCTCTTTTTTCACTATGAGGCAGTTTCAGGTTTGTGCATCCTTTCCATGTAAAATCACCCCAAACCATCACTGATCCCGGGCAGTGCCAGGGTAAAATCATAGGAGGGTCGAAACATCATGGGGTGGAGGGGGGGTGAAACATTACAAAATTCATATAGGTTAAAAATTTATTGCTTAAACCCCGTTTTTCCTAAATTTTGAAATTCTCAGGGGGCGCCCGCCTAGCACCGCCTCGACTGATCCTCTATCCCATCTGTCATGTTCCTTAATGCAGAGTCAAGTAACATCTACAAAGGCAACCCGGTGACCTGCCCATCTTTGAAGTCCAAGCAAAACCATCTTTCATCAATGAACAGGACACCCAACTCCACCATTCCTCACCCAACTCCACCACTCCTAAGTCAAATACTTGTGATAGGGAGTGAACTCTGCAAGGAATAATATAATACCTCTTTATTCACTCTTTGCACGGTTTCGCCATTCGCAAGGAGAGCCTCGAACTCGCAGCAATATGATTAGAAGCATTGACCAATGGCCTTGCAAGAGGTAAATGCACTGTTATGAAACACCCTCATTTTTTCCGATGCCAGTTCGAGGCTCTCTGCAAATGGTGATATGTGCAAAAGATAAATACTCACCCACTTCTTTTTTTGTTTCAGATTTATCAAAATGGCTGAATCACAGGTAGTCAGCTCCCTCCCTCTACCACCAGCACAGTACATCAATAATTACACAGATGAACGTGTTGCCAATGGCACCGCACCTAACCCACCTACACCTAATGATGACCACTATGTCATGTTTGGTAGAACTTTCACCCCTGGAGATGATATCATCAGGCCACTTGAGTGTCAGGGGCTGAAAAGACTTCACCCAAAGAATTTTGATCACAAGAAGGAACTTAAGAAAATCAATCATTCTATTTTGGTCAATTTTTTGGATTTAATTGATGTCCTTATCACATCACCTGGTAGTTCAAAGCGAGAGGAAAAGATAGAGGATTTGAACTTACTGTTTATCCACATGCACCATCTCATAAATGAGTTCCGACCGCACCAGGCGAGAGAGACACTCCGGGTTATGATGGAGGTACAGAAACGCCAGAGGTTGGAGACTGCAGAGAGATTCCAGAAACAACTGGAGAAGGTCACTTCCATACTGCAAGGCTGCTTCAGTGCACTACCTGATAACATGGGCAGTATAGACAGTAAAGTGGCTGTAAAAATGGAACCAGATGTTGCTGGACTAGATGAAGCTATGGAGGGTACTGCAACACCCCCAGAGAAAGTTAAGGAGGATGTATCATTTGCAGACAAGGACAGATTAATGTGTACTTGGTAGATTCCTTTGATGCTGTTTTTGTCATTAATTAAAGGGGCATTTTGTGATCCACAGCCTCGTCCCCCCGACTTACCTCAACAATTTGAGGTTTTTGTATCATCTGAACTGTTTGCATGAGTTAAGTATGTGTGCCAAATCTTACAGGCACATTTGATCTACTCTAGAAGAAATTCAAAATTTTGTATTTTCTGTCCGTAAACGGACAGAAATTACAACACAGTGGTCTATGCGGCAGCATGTTTTGAACATTCGCTCATAATATCAAAACGCACCGTCGCAAACAACTGGAATTTTGGGCATAACCTTTTCTTGAGGATATCTTGTGAATCATAAACAAAAAATGAATGTGCTAGGATCACGAAATGCACCTTTAATACTTATATTGAATGGCTTTGAGTTAATATAGCAATTTCACTCACTCCATCAAGAAAGAAATACTCTTGAACCTTGCATTTCACTCTTTGAAAAAATCATAGAAGAGTGAAGTCACTTTTCAATTTTCGGTTCTCAGTGATATTCAGCCACGGTTTCACTCTTCAGATTTGAAATTTCACTCCTGAAAATTGCTCCAAGAGTGAAATACTCTTGATGAAAAAATGTGAGTGAAATTGCGTGCTTGATATAAGAATATAATGCACGATTTCCGGCTGGTGATACAGTATTAAAAAGAATATTGTATCGCATCCGGAGACTTTCCAAAACTCAACAATACAAAGATTTCTTGGCGTAACATCGGAAAAGCAGGCCCTCGCAAAAGTGGAATTTGGGAAGCTCCTTCCCATGAAAGTTGGTCATAATCAGGGATTTGGAGGGAAACTTGGCCATTTGGAGGGAAATTTATACTAAGATTGGGAAATCTGTGAGAAATGCTAGACATATTCAGCCAGGAAGTTGTACATTTTTTCAAAACCCTGTGGAAGACGATATAATAATGATGGATAATACTGGATAGTGGAATATTTTTGAGGTTTTGTTATGTGATTTTTGCGAAGTAGTGACAGTAATAATGTGTGACGAAATCATAAGCCTAGGTACTGGACTTATTAATTTGTGCCACTTCCATGCAGCATTTGATGCCATCAGGATTCTTCAGACAAAAAGTAGCCACTCAGGCTTAACAACTAGTTTAAAAATGTTGAATGTGCCTATTGAAGTACCTATTCCCAGGTGATGCGAGATAATTTCATTACAGAGTAGGCCCATTTTACTGTCCAAAGAGCATTCCTTGATCCTCTCATGGATGGGGGATGGCCTTTTGAGAAAATCTGTGCATCTGTAACGCACCCAGCATGATGAGCCCGTTTTCTAAAGAGAGTCTGATGGTATTAGACATAATGAAGTGGAATAGTTGCAACTTTTGCCAGAACATAAATAAGTGGCGAGTTATATCATTCACATCATTGACAATTATGAGGACAAGAACATACATTTCAAGACGGTAATGACAGTATTGTGAATTTATAACAAAATTTAAAAATTCATATCTGCCTTTTTTGCTTTGTCAGTATTTTCTTCAACATGTCTAAGCTGCATTTGTTTCCAGCACCTTCTGTGTTATTCATTGTTACTAGATATCCTTGATAAAAGGCCTTATTTACAAAATTTGAGTTAATCCCGATCTTGCCGGTTTGTGTTTATGAGACAATTGCTTTGTCTCCCCACGGTCCATAGGCCATGTGCTGTAATTTCTGTTCGTTTAGGACAGAAAATACAAAATTGCAAATTTCTTACAGATACGACCGGAATTTGCACGTAAGATTAGGTACATATGGATACTAATGTTAGTTCAGATGGAAAATAATCGCCCAAAAATCTCAACTTTTTTAGGTAAGGCAGGGGATGAGTCTGGGATCCCGAAATGCCCCTTAAGAAACTAAAAATTAAACCTATAAATATTTCTGGTGTACGCAAGTGGTTCTTGACATCAGCGTTAGTGACAAAATCAAAAAGTAACAATTGCAACATTTGATAACAAAAATGAAAAATCTTAAAGAAATGGATTGCTATAATTATGTAACTATTTTGACTTCAATTCCAATCTTTTTTTATCCCGGTCGTGAAAGCATAGGGGAATTTTGCAATAGCGTCATGTATATGTGTGGGTGTTCCAGTTTGTTTAGGTTGTGTTCACAAAAGTGTAAGGTGTTGTTCAGATGTCTTTGGGCCCCCCTGATTACCCGGATGAGTCGTATCCCCCGATTGATATCGATGAAAGGAAGTATTGTTCTCATCCTGTCTGAAAATTTGAGCCCTTTCCCCCCAATCCATTTCATCCAAGATATAAACTCATAACGCATTTTAGGAGTTAACCATCTAATATTCGACACAGTAGTGAATAGGGCTTGCAACATGCATTATTGGATCTACCATCAAAACCGCAAGTTGTTCCCACGGTACTTGATGTGTTGTATGTGCAAGTGCCAGTCTATATCAAGTAGAGAACACATACACATAAATCGGACAAGTACCTTTAAGTCCATTGAACCATTTCATGTTTGAAGGAGTCAAGTGATGTGACAATGTGGAGGCCAAAAATGATCAATGAGAAAATGGGATATACGCCATAGTATTAATTGTCCACGCCAAGAGCCCCCCCGTTTTTAGAAGCGTGGGTCGACTGCGTCTTTCTTTGCCCCACAATTGATTGTTGCAACTCATAGCTCGCCCAATTAATTTGGGCTAACGATCCAATTTATTACGACATGGGGGTTAAGGTGTGGATGAGTGTCATGACAAAAAGGTCATCTGAGGTCATGTTCTAGAATGCTATCTTGCCAGGGGATTGAAGCAGTTTACTTGCTGGTATTTTTTAGTCAAGAACAGTGGCACTATGTCGGTATCAGGTTTCATCTCAGCACGGATAAGGATTGTAACTTTCGGGTTCAGGTGTCCCCCCTCTTCCGTTTGCAGCCCCCACAAAGCTACCAGTCCTAGCAAATTTTGGAGGGTGGTTTGAAAGATTGTAACAAATGATTTTATATCTCTTAAACAAAAACCTTTAGGTCAAAGTTCCGAAGCTAAAGAAACACAGTAAAGTATGATGTACTCTATCACAATTGTACAGGTAATAGTGCACATTAGCACCTAGTCTACTGTCAGACCTTCAATGAGGGATTATCGAGCTGTATTCATCGGGCATGTACTTCCTCATATTAATGAATCTTCACACTAGACTGTACTCACGCATTACATGGAGGAATGACCAATGTGCCTCTTTTGTGATGTGCGTTTGATTGTGAAGTGTCCTGATTTGTATTAATAAATGAGTGTTTTCTTTTCCTCTATGAGGAAAATACAAGAAGCATCTGTTTGACTTCCGTTACCTTTGTTTACTGAAGGGGTGGTTACTTCTAGTTTTTTTGTGCCCTACCAATCCCCTTTTTCTTCTGTTGCCAAATATTGACATTTACCCTTTTTTTCATGTCAAAAAACAATCACCCACCTGATATACGACAGGGTGCATGTGATCCCGAAAGTATGGAAATGGGGAGTGGCAACCACCCCTCCCACTTACGGAGAGAAGTACCAACATGCCTAGCATGACATCAGAATACCAGACTTTTGATTTTGTACCAATGGATAGCTATCCTCTTTCCATTGATACCAAAATGAGTACAACATGCTTAGTATTACGTCAGAAGAATGACATAAAGTTAGCAAAACTCAATTTCAATAAACAGCGCAGAATAGGCAAAAATTTTATTTTTCACCAAAGTTAGGAATATCAGATTTTCATGTGTTTTTTGGCTCTGCATGTAAATGATGGCAAATGACTAGTTTTATAATACACAGCTCATTTTAGTGCTATAATAATGTTTTTGCATCATTCAAATTGCAAAATGTCAATTTTCCACCCTATATCCAGTATTTTCATACTTGCCTTGGCTTATGACAATTAGCATTTTTCTATTGAGCATCCAGTATTTTACCGGTGAGATATTTCCCCGGTAAATAGTGTACGATAGTGGAGAGAGGGTAATTTCTAATGGAGCAAGCATTCGGAAAAATAGCTGACTTCAGTGACCCAAGTGAAACTTGCCGGGTAGAGATCACTCACGGGTCAATATTGTAATGCATTGTGGATTGACCCAGGAATGATAGCGCAGTTCTGTGATATGCCCCTTTTTATGCCTTTCCTTTTGTTGGTTCACGATATTTCGCCCAAAATGCGATGTTCAGTTAAGGGTTGTTTACAATCAGGGTACCTCGGACTGTCTCATTGGGGTGAAAAATGAAGCCTCATGATTAATTTTTCAATATTGAATGTTTTTGCATTGTAGGCAAAAAGGTCAAGAGGTATAATTCCAAAATTTTTGGAGGGCGTCACGTCTTTGTGAATGATTTTTTGATTGATGAATGTTACATTTTCGAGAGACAAAATTTTAAAGAAATACGTCATTCATTTCTACATCTACATTTGGGGTGAAAAACAAGTGCTTTGATTATTTTCAATATTTCGGTTTTTGTGTTTTAGATAATTGTAACAGTATGTTTCCAAAATTCAGAGGTGTGAAGTCTTCAGGAAAAATTTTATGGCTAGTGAAACTTCATGTTTTCGGAGAGGACAGATTTTGACGGAACACCGACTAATAACATTTGATCATGTGATGCAGGAAAACTTAATGGGTAGCCACCAAGTGTTTACTACAAATGTATAGAACATAAACTAGAGTTTTTACAGAAAATATCAAAAATCAATCTTTCAATTTAGTTTAAGCTTTATTGGCCTAAATATGGAGAGGACATTTTTTGAAGGAATTTGTCACTAAAATTTAAATTGATACTGCATGTTACCAAATGGTCACATTCTTTTAAGATTTCTGTATATTATTTACCTTGCTTCAAATGTTATTCCTGAATGTTGTCCCAAATGTTTTTTATGACAGTGCTGAATCTACTCAAATATTAACCTACATCAAATGAGACAGTGATTTTAAGCATTTTCCATACATATGTACATATTTTTATTAGTCACCAAGCATTTCAAATGGTTTCTTTGCAGCTGTAGGTAGTGCTTTTGGTGGTCTTTAAGTTGGCATGGTAAGATTTATGAAAAAGTACAGGCAGTGTTTTTTATGGGTCACATTGTAGTGTTCAGCCAAGAGGTACCCTGATTGTAAAACAACTTAGATGCTTAGTTATTTCAGGGCCGAGCTTTACCCTATAGAGCACAACAAGCACAGCATATTTTAATGGCACTTGCAATCATTTTGCAGCTCCATGCATCAACCAGCTGTGTGTTCAGTGACCCAGCCAATTTCCGGTTTCTCTACTCCATACGCACTGATATGGAGCGGGGTCTTTTTCAATTGACTTGATCCGGTATGTTCTCAGGTAAAAATCCTTCCAAAACAAGGATGGTTGCCAAAGAGAATTTCCCCGGTAAAAAGTAGCAAATACCAGAGGTCATTTTCTGTTAACCAGAAGTAATCCTTTTCCCGGTTTGATCCGGAAAATATTGCTCAATAGAAAAACGCCTATAGTGATCAGAATGTTTGTACTTATTTCGATACCAGTGGTAAGAAAAAACACTAAACTACCCAGTGGTACCAAATTCATAGGAATGGGATGTTCAATAAGGAAAATCAAAGTAGGGTAGTAACCGTCCCATTCAAGATAAAATGGCTCTGTTAGACTAGGGTTTATTATAGTGGGTGAGAGAGGGTTGCAAAAAATTACATGGGGTCAAAATTGAAATGTGGTCCAATTTTGTTAAAATCCATACCAAATTGTTGGTATATCACAAGGATTAAAAAAAGTATAATTTGTGCTATCCCTCACTTATAAGTTATAAGCTGAAAACTGTTATTATACGTCAAAGGTTAAACAAAAAACGCTTCAATTTCAGTGGAAATGCTCTCATATTTTTTGTAATGTAATCACAAGTAAAATAAGGTATAGTCAGATGCGGACATCCGGGCATTGACAAAAATATGCTTAGCAACAATGTGCGTAAAAACAAATCATTCGATACGCGCTGAAAGCGTAATGTCTCATCACGATGTGCAGTGATCATACTTTTCGATTTTGCTCACTTTGTTTTCACAGGGATTCCCTGGGCTTTCCCTGGTTTATTTTCACCGTGGAGAAGCGATATGACGTAGGTCCGCTCCCGGGCCATAGTTTGGATAATGTTACACCCATTAACCCCATCCAGTAGGGGTAGTACTAATGTGTGTAACTTGGTAATTACACATTGCATATGGTCCTAAACTACCCTTAGTTTCAATATGTGATACATAACACATGCTGATAGATTCATTTCCACTGAAATTGAAGGCTAAATTTAACCGTTTGACCCTATACTCCCAGTTCTCAGCCTATAACTCCATACGTTAAGTTGGAGATGAGCCACAACTATACTTTTTTAAATACCCGTGTGACCATACAACAATTTGGTTGCATTTCAAACACATTGTACTTTTCAATTTGACCCCTGTATAATATTTGTGACCCCTATCTTGCTTAAAGAGGGCATATGTCCAATCGCTTTAGCCCATCCCACAACCCCAGATTTTTACTTGCAAGCGGTCTAAATTGTGTATCTGAAAAAGCTTATTTTTCCCTCTTTACCTGTTTACTCTTAGGCTAGAGGATGTGTTGGTTTGGATATTATGATGAAATGTCCCCCGTTGTTGGTCGACCAATATTACTTTTTTACACATACTTTATGGGAATTACAAAAGCACTTAGCCTCTCACTCACTCAAAATGTGTTTAAATATTGAAGCAAAACTTTACAGATGGGGTTTTAAGGTGAAGCCATTCTATCAATCAAATGAAAATTTTTTTTACTTAAATTGGGTCATCCCCTTTAAGCTACCCCTTCAGAAGGCATTATACATTCATCATGCATGTCTATGAGAGGTAGCCCTGGTATAACTATAAACATACTTTCCTTTTGTCCCCCCCCCCCAAAATGATATGACCCAACATGCCTGGATCTTGCTTAACCTATCCCTTCAGACAATGGCCATCATACACTTTGTGCTGCAGGGATAATTACAGGTGCACTAGAGATTTCACTTATCACAGGTAATTCCTTGAAAAATCAAAAGTACTGCATTTTTGCCCTGATGTAACTTTCCATCAAAATATTCCACATCTGAAGGATTCAGCTTTAGAGTGTTTCTTGTAGAAAAATTGTGAAATTCTAATTTCGTATAGGAGCAAATACAACATTCACCTATTTTAACATTGAAAGATAAGCAAATCAAATCACCTTTTTTCTCTTTAAGACATTCCTATACCCAACTTTAGTGTCTATTCTATATGAATTTACTATTAGACACAATATTTGGCGCCTCAAAATCTCCTATTGCACCTTTAAGCATTAAAACAAACCCGCAATTTATTACATCCTATATGTCCTGTACTTGACAGTCGGCGCAGTCGCTCCAGAGATCTCCATAGAGTGGCTGGCTCCTAGAATGACATTTATCCTCAATATGAAACCCATTATGACTTGGGCAGTCACAGCTTACTAAGTGGCACCGTAATCGGCACAACACTGGAAAATCATCATCGGTCGCCACAATCTATCTGGATTGAACGGAGAAAGCTAATTATCACATACTGGGCCCAACTCTCCTATCAGCTGTGTTCGTGGATCTATAATGTTCAAGTCCAATGCCATTCTTGGTGTCATGATATTGGAGGGGATTTTGCCTTTCCACCAGATGGAGTCGAGAAAATCAAGTGGGAGATGGGCTAGTTTGCTGTTCTTATGCAATGTCCAACAAAATGAAGCCAACATTACCCGAATTTTTGGCTTACGAAGTAATCTATAAGAGATTGCTGGGTGATAGATCAATATGTTTATCATCAAACTTCAACTTTATTTCCCATTACTCCACAGTATGAAAACAAAACAGTTATATGGAGGAGTTGAGCAAAGGTCTAAGGCCCCCCAAACCTTATTCCCCCCCACGTTGCATACAATTACCACAAACACGCAAGAACGGCATCACTATCAAGAAACGCAAAGAAAGTGTTACACTTGTAACCCATTTCATTGTTAGACTAAAATAAATCATAGTCAATACTCTTGTTTCACTGTGTTGTCTTGCTACTCTTGCATGCATTGGTTATAAGTCTCTCCAAGAACCAGGGAACCATTTTTTGGACGTCAAGGTCAGTAACTGTCAAGTATACACCACATGTGCTTTTGCCTGGATGTTTATGTTTGGCTATAGTGACCCTGACACTCTGCAGTTTCTTTCATATAGCACTGCCCTAGTACCTTTTACAATTACACTAGGTGTATAGGTATGCAATAACATGATTTTGTCACACATGGAGTAATGTTACCACCTCTTAAATGTAGTGTTGTTTCTTTGTATGACTCCTAAAAAATATTCTTTTTTTTTTTTTTCCCCTTTGAATGCCAACTATTTCATTATTTTAACGAACTATTTGTGTATGTGTAACATTTGTGTGTGGTGTGTGTTTGCATATGTGCTTGTGTGGTGATGAATGGAAACTTACTGTTCATAATGGTAAAAATGTGGTACTAACACTTAAAAAATGCTTTCAACATGTGGGGTATAACAGCAACCCATCTAAATGTACAGGTTGGGGGGGGGGATTTCACAATTTTCCTCACATTAGGGATGAATAGGGTTAGGTACCCCTTATAAGTCCCTCTTTTTCCGGCTCTTTTTCAGTTCAGTGAACCCCCATTTTTAGGACCATTTCCAGAGACCCACGTTTCATTTCATGTCTCAAACCACATTTATCATAACCCAAATTTTCTCTCTTTCTTCAAAACCCCTCAAAAGTAGCTGGGAATTGAAAGGCGATCGCAGCTTATTTTCTTAAATTTTCTGACAAATTTTCTGACAACCCTATTTCGGGGAAGATGTCAATGGAAGAAATTCTTTTTTCTTCAAAGTTGTACATAAAGTTGAGAAACCAGCAGTTAATGAGTACTGTAAACAATTTCTGTTACTAATCTAATCCCCTGGCCTGGCCCATACACAAGCCCTTCCTATCCTCATGTCATCATCTGTTTAAATTAATTAATATATCCCTGATTCCCACGTACCTTAAGACAATAATTGTGCAAAAATTAGGGTTTTTTTAACCTATAATAGTTAGTCTTGTAGCGTATTTGCTGGCCCCTGGGTGAATAGCAACTGAAATCAGTGGTTGACAAGGACAAGTCAGTATCCAGGTGTGATGGAGTGGATGGTTGATGGGTGTGGGTAGTCATAGTATTGATGATACGGGAATCCCATGGGTGGAGGTGATGGTGGTGGAGGCAGTGGTTGATGGAATAGTGCGTCACAGGATTCAAGTTGTTGCCAGTAGTAGTAGGCAACCATGCATTTTAATTTGGAGCCATTTTTAACTGTATTTTGTTGTTTTTCCTTTTATTTACTATAGTTTTACAACTTTTTAAAAAAAGAAAAAACCTAAAAAATTAAAAAAAAAAAAAAAAAGTGATTCCAAATCAATATTTTTGTTTTTAAAACTAATAATTGGACAATCAATTATGATTTGCAACGGTCTGACTTGCCATTTTTAGCCAATTTGAAGCAATTTACCAAAATTGGACCAATTTTCCATTTTTTTTTTAAAAAATTAAAATAAAAGTGCATTTTTACATTTAGGTTTTTTTTTTAATTTTTCTTTTTTTATAATTTTTTAGTGTGTTTTTTGTTTGTGGGCCTTAACAATGAACAAATTTCACTGGGCTATAAGGGCCTATACCCCAAAAGTCCTTTTTTCTGCAAAAGACTACAATAACCTCGACGATCACAACAACCGCAAAAAAGGAAGGTTGCGTAGCCGTTATCTTTCTTTTCTTGTTAGATCTAGGGGCAATTTTCCCCAAACAAAACGGGGTCCGCTCCGTGATTTTGAAAAGTGGAAAAAATGCAGTAGGGAACTTATTATATGGGAATTGTCACTATTGGTTTGTTTCCCTCATTGCACAACTCAACGCCACACCTCGGGAGTAGCAACAGCATCCTTGATGCTCTCGTTTATGTTGTCGCCATATATGAGGGTGTTGAGAATGTGATCCGCAATGTTCGAATCTTGCCATATAGTTGAGTTGTAACCCTCTATGACTTTGATCTTCCATTTTCTCAGCCATGGTCCAAGTCTCTTCGCCATACACAAAATCTTTCCACAGGCTCTGAGAGTTGATGTTTGTGTGTTTATTATTTCGAGGCCAAGCTTCAGCTTGGGGTGTCTCATTCCTAAACCTCACTGTTCTTCTTTCTGCTTCATTCCGTCTGCCACTGAAAGAATAATTTTTGTATAACGTGGTAATAGTAAAACAAATTAAAACCAATGATATGTGTTTCTGGTTTTAAACAATTGCATGAATTCATGATGGTTTTTAGCTGTCATGAATCACAACACTAAAAAATAAACTAGGTGTAGCAAGACTAGACTCATTGGAGGGCTGAGACCCGTGTTGGCGTCCCAAATTCAATGGCCCTTGCCTAAATGCAGAGTCAAATGTTGATTAAGGTTGTGTCTTTAAATGCAATTTGAAATTAATCATGTTTGGAGTTGGACTAGTAACAAACCTTTGGGTGGTAAAGATCTTTGTTCGGCAGATAGCAAAAATAAGATATTTTTTTAATTTTTTAGTTTTTTGATTTTTTTACTCATTTCTGGTCTCTATATTTGGCTACAATGGCTCGTACTGATAGAATAACATTCAATATTATGAAAATAGGTGTCTTCAGAAATTTTCCAGTCTCTTCAGGAATCACACCACTAAATAAACTAGGTGTAGCAGACGACGTCAGTGCTGAGACAGTGTTGCGTCCCAAATATGCCCTTGCCTAAATGAGAGAGTCATAAAATGTTGATTAAGTTGTGTCTTTAAATGCAATTTGAAATTAATCATGTTTGGACTAGTAACAAACCATTTGGGTGGTAAAGATTTTGTCTGTGGCATTTTTGTATAATTTCTGAGGCTTTTTGGGAACTGTGCAATCTTCCATCTAGAAAAAATTGAAAACTAGACGTGGGCGTGTTGAAAGCATGCAAATCTTCGATGCTCTGTAGCTAAAAAAATCAGCCTTCATTATATGACATTTTCATTTTTGTTGAAGAAGTATGGTCCTAATCTTTCCCAAAAATCCAGTTTTGACATAACCAGTCGCTTTATAGCCGAGAAATTGACGTTTGGTGAGAGGTCATTTGTACACAAGTCTATGGGGAGTTATTTAGTGGTGTGATTCCGTCAGATATGTAAAAATCACAAAATGCAGCATTTTTTCATAATCTGCAAAGTAAGTAGAAATAGGATGTAGGGTTTTCAAATGAAAATTCAAAATATGAAAAAAATGCTGAATTTTGTGATTTTTTACATATCTGACAGCTAAAACCATCATGAAATATGCGATTGTTTATATCATTGGTTTTGATTTGTTTTATTAAAACCAACTATTAACAAAAATTATTTTTCATTACTATTTAATCACTCTTGTGCCAGCTATGGGACCCACCTTAAATGAACTTCTTGACCACAAAAAATATTTTAATACCAAAATCGTCTTCCTATCCTATGAGGTTTTGCCTTTAGGCCATTCTTCGGTCACGTTTGTGACCTAAAACTGGTAAATTTTACTTTCAACCATGCTGTTTTGTTCAAAGTAACACAATCTATGGTTACCGTACTTGTGATGTTATTAATAATAACCTTGAGTCCAAACCTAACCAAAACTGATGTTAAAACTAATGTTTTACTATACTCTGTAAACCTAGAAGTACAAAGTAAATTAATTGATGCGCTGCGCAGCATTATCACGCCTTGCTACCAAATGCGCTTAGGCGCAGTTTAAATCCATGAAATCGCGCTCGACTTTAGGACACAGTGCATGATGTACAAACAAAACAAGATTCTCTTACATGAGACACAAAACAATGGTTTTATAAGTCGACATACCAGACATTCCTTGTGAGACATGTGTGGAGTTGATTGATACTTTGTACTTCTAGGCTTATGGAGTATAGATATGGTTATTTGTGTTTGTGTGTGTGTGGGGGGGGGGGGGTTATTAAAGTTCGGTCACATGTATGAACTCAGGAACGTGAAACAAATGAGCCACAGGCCATGAAGATGAATGGTGCTAATGATAACAGATGGCGGCCAAGCCCCTTTCAATAAGCAGTTTCACCAAAAACTAATCAAAATAGATTTCGGCAATACAGATATCCGATGTTGTACTTATTAGCTTGCTTCTGGCTATCATTTGCAGGGTATGTAGGGTACTTGTATTGCCAAAAAATCATGCAAAAATCTGATTTTGATGATTTTTTTCAATTTTTTATTTTTTTCAAAAAAAAAGGTTTAGATTGGCAGGTAGTGCTCAGAGGGGTTAAAGGTGTTGTGTTCCCGATCGTCTTTGGGACCCACACCCAGGATTTACACGGAAGTAGTATCGATTTTGATTATCAGAGAAGGCGTATTTTTTCTCATTGTCGTCTGAAATTTGAGCCCTCAAATCATTTCATTCCCAGAAATAAACAAAAAACCGGCTGTTTTAGGTTAACCATCAATTAATGCACAGTAGTGAATAGGGCTTTGCAATTATGCATTATGTTTTCATAAAAAACGCAAGTTGTTTCCCACGGTACTGGATGGGGCGTATGTGCAAGTGCCAGGCTCTCATATCAAGTAGAGAACACAACTTAGACCAAATCAGGAAACAAGCACCTTTCAACCAATGGCAACGTCTAAAATGGGATTTCTTGGCCGCCCTCCTGAAGATAAGATACAGAGGAAAGATTACTGTTATTTGGTATATCATCAGTGCAAAAAAAAAGGATCATGGACGAATTGATAGGATGAGAGCAACGAAGTTGCTGTGGGTGAACAAAGCCTAAAGAGCTCTAAAGCAACTCAGAATATGGAATACTAATATGCCACCTACTGGCCCCCCCAGTAGTGGGGTGAAAAACCCATAGTGAGGCCCTTGCAAGTAGACAGCTAACCCAGACTTGTCGCCTAGCTTGAAGAGTTCGAGTTAGCGGCACAGGGTGTTGCAAATGGGGCATTTTCCAACAAAGTTTTTCTTGCCTGCCGTCCCCCCCTCCCCAAAGAAAATAGCAAGATTAGACCATTTTGAACAAAGTATTTAAAAAAGGAGATGGATGCCAGGTCCATACGCGGGGCGTGGGTGGGTGCGGTGCCGGGTGTTCAAGGGGAAAAAGTTACACTTTTTGCTGATTTTTTGATAAAAGGTCCAAAATTAGAGAAAATATGGCGAGAAAAGTCCATATTTTGTGATGAGATGTTCCAAAAAAGGACCATTTTAGGGGGTAGGTCCACTTTCCCAAAAAAAAGGTTCTACCTTTTTCGAAGACCCGCACCCCCCGTAAAAAATCCTGCGTTACGGCCTGAGTGAATGCAGTATCATTTGTGGGCTAATAATGTTTCCAAGGTTTGATTAGAAACCATAATGGGCAAGGCACAGCGAAGACAATGATAGCACTCATGGAGGAGTTGTGTGTGGTGGTGGGCTGGATTGGACTTGTTACAAGCCCATGGACAGGTTTTGTGATTTGCCCACTTAATTGCAATATGGTACATTGGACTTTGATTGGGCAATGTTTGTGCACCTTATGTCATCCCCACTAACGTTTTTTTAAGTGCAAACCCTTCTTGTGTTTAAAACCTGGGTGTAGATTTAATCACAAAAGAGTTCTACTGAAGAGTTATGGTAATTTTCTGATTCTGGGGGGAAGATGTGATTATTGGGGCGCATATTGGATCTTTGCGGCAATGAGGAGCCATCAAATAACGTCACTACTTCGGATGAGAAATCTACTGAAAGGGTTATTGATGTGATCAAATTATCCATCACTACACCCTCTCACGTCGATTTCCTATGCTGACGAAGTTAAGAAGCCTAGAGCAACCATTTGTCTATCAGAACATTTCCGTATTGTTTGGTGTGGTATGGTGGCCACCTTTTTTAGGCCATATTTATTTACAAAAATGCACTGCACAAATTTTTGCACACCCAAAAAGTTATTGGCTTGTCAGGGCCCGTCGCCATGTGGGTGTGGTTTGGAAAACCCCCCCCAGCGATCCCTAAAAAAGAGAAGAAAAGAAAGGAAAAAAAGAGAGAAAAAAGAAGGAGAACGAGAGAAAGAAAGAGAAAAATGAAAAGGGGAGAAGGAGGAAACAAATAAGGGAAAACGGTTTGTCAGAAGCATAGATTGAAACTCCAGAGTAGCATAAATCCAAATATCACACTATTTGAAATGGATCTCCTCATGAAGCCAGAGCTAAATTTGTTTCAAGTTTAGGCATGGAATTAAGAATTGTTAATGTGCCCACAGTACTTGTGATCAAATGGGTTAAAATAAATTTAAGGAAAACCCGACCATGGCAGTGGCATGGGCAAGAGGAGGGTAGCCATGGGCATCCTACATAGTTGGGTCTAACAGTGGAAATTTCAGTCGGGGAGATGAAGTGGTACAGAAACCAAATGGTAGGGATCGGTTCCCTATTCCCAGCACCATAAACTATCCAGTCTACTGGCGTCTGGGGTGTCTGGTTTAATTGCCCATTCTTTCAATTGAATTAATTTTTTACTTTATACTTTACCCTTAAAAAAATACCCTGAATGTTGTTAATAGCTAAAATCAAGAGCGTTCCGGGAGCTCCGCCCATGCACCCGGTAGGGGATTGCCTCATGAACCCCCACCATTACAGACATTGGGCCCTCTGCAATGTAGTTCCCCTTGGTAGTACAAGCTTTTAAATACTTATACATGTCCGTTTCAGTGAGCAAAGTTAGAAACCAGTCTTTCTTTGAATTGTTACTATCTACCCTCAAAAAGGGTGGGCAATCTTGAAAAGTTCTGATAGCCTCAAATCAAGAGCTTCAGGGGGCTTTCGCCCCCGGGACCCCGGCAGGGGTCTGCTCATGCACCCCATCCGTTAAAAGCATTGGCGCTCAGGGATACAAGCTATGCTAGTACTGCTCGTTTATTTCAGTGATAAAAGTAGAAAACATGAGTATTTCTTTCAAGTTAGCTTTCTTGAATGAATTACTATTTACCATCAAAAATGGTAATCTTGAAGGTTATGAAAAGCTCAAAATCCAAGAGCTTCCGGGGGCTCTGCCCCCGACGGGAAAAACCCCCGGAGGCTCTGCCTCTGCACCCGAAAAAAACCCTTTTTTTTTTTTTAGGGGCCCTTAAATCGGCCCATGGACTCCACCCGCTCAGGGCTTTCTGGTTTGCGCCCTTATGTCAGAGCACTTGCGGTGTGCAGATTAGTTCGAATGATCAACAAGAAAACGGGTATTAAGGGCATCGTACTTATGGAAAGTTTTAATGGCCCTTAAGTGGGGCCCCGACCCGCGTGCCGTTAGTTGCATGTTTTATACACTCACTAAGCTTCAAGGCTCTTATGCCGCATAACATTTCTTCAAGTGTACACCCCCATGGCCAAAAATGTCTTCGCGACGGCCATGGGTTCACAATAAAATCATGGATAGAAAATCTGTACTCACTTTTCACACCAGCCAGGCTGAGCACATATACTTACCCCTGGCTAAATCCTTAGATTTACTGTGTCAAGGTAGGCCTATTGGAAATGTAGGTCCTACCTGTGTAGAGCAAGACCAGGTGCCGGCACAGTGGTGTGATTCAAGATTTTCAAAAAACTCCTGACCAATTGATCTTGCCTTGTTTGGAGAGACTCGAAAAAGTTATATTTGAATAGATGTAAAATCATATGACTAGATATAGCATCCATGAAATCAGCAGGAAAATTGAGAGTTCGAAAGACAAGATCAGTCAATAGAGCTGTGAAATATGTGTACAGTTAGCTGGCTGAATCATTCAGATGTGAAGTGAGTGGTAAGTAGCGAGTTACGAGGTGCAAAAATTCAGCAGTCTCACTGGCTTGTGCCAGTGTTGTATTACCGAAGCCGATTCAAATAGCCAAACCATATGGAAAAGCATTTCAACAGCTTTTGTGACCCGAGTGTACACAGATGATGGCTGCTCTTTCTTTTATCCACTAGTGAGGCTATTTTGAGTATGTTATCAGCTGTAACTGCCTTTTGAGTGACAACATGTACACAGCTGTCCCGAGTAAGCACCCCACTCTACTGTAGCCACATTCCCCGGTATAAGCCCCCTTCACTTCCCAAGGCCAGGCGCTTTCTTTACTGACGAGAAAAAAAGTTATTTTATTTCTGATTACGTAAGAAGCCAATGGAAAATCAGACATGTTGTGTTTCTTCTATTCTGGCCAAGAAAAAATCTCCAGTAGATAGCAAATATGCGTATTTTAGGACAACATTAACTTCTTGCTCAGTTTATTAAATAATGAAATGATTTATGAATGATCAATATGTCAAAAATGGGTTTTTTGAAATAGACATGAGGTGCATTGATTTACAAATCTGGGGGTTCTGTAGATTCCACACTCATAAATAGATCTGGTCTGGCACCCTCTGGCCGAAAAGGTTTGTGGGAAAAAAGGTTTAAAAAAAAAAAGTGATGGTTAAATTCAAATTGAAAAAAAAGTGGAAACTGGAAACTTCCTGAGGCCTATTTTGTGTAGAAATTAGTGTAAAGATAAAAATCAGGACACAAATCAAGACAAAAAGGTGTGCAAGGCTTACTACTGAGTAATTACAGAATTATTTTACGTGCCAGAAGCCACAGTTTCAGAGGGGATAATCGGAAACTCATGTTGTCTTCATGCTTCAATAGCTCGAAAAATCCGTGTTAAACTTATGGATTTCTTTCTTGTGAATGGATGCAGAGGTCTAGTAGTCCAAGGCAATGCATAATAAGACAACTGGGGCGCTTTGTAATGAGAAAATTTCGTTTTAATTAGGGCTATTTGGTACATAAACCAATGGCAATTTATTTGGTGGTGTGCAACCAGATACATCACAGATATACTTTCTGAGTCCTTGTGAGCCTGAGGAAAAACAATGCCCATATGGTGCAGTTTAAAAAAGATTCAAACAACTTTGATTTTGTGCCTTTATAATACATAATACTCTAGGAATTATTGGGTCAAAATGGAAATGCCTCCAATCTTAAAATAAACTTGTGAGAATTCTAAAATCCATGCAATGTAATTTTAATTGGAAAAAATGCACATGATGTAGCCCTGACAGCAACACAATATGCTGTTGAAAAGCTTTTAACAGGTTCATTAAAGCGGCACTGGCACTGGCAAATTTTCAGAAAATCTGAAAATTTCTTCATTGGCTCACAAGTGATAGTCTAGGCAGTTGGAAGAATAGGATATTTTTTATGCATAAAACATAACATTCACAAAAGCAATATGGAATAATAAGAGGCTAAAGACATCCACAAATCCTCGGAAAAAAATGTTGGACACATTTGACCGATTTAGGGGAAAGTTGACCCCCCCTCTTCCCCAATTCAACTGTTGATCCGAGTCGTTGTTGTCACCAGCTTCGCCAGGCCCCCCAACATGGATTATGGGGAGTGGGGAAGAATTTGGTAAAGGAAAGACCTCCCGCTTTTCTAAAGAACAATGACTTAACCAAATTCGATCTCATTTGTGAACTGCAATCGGTTTCCAATATATTGCCATCAAGTGTTTCCAAATATTTTTTTCGATGATTGTCTGGGCAATGCAAAAATATCATCTAAATTCCCCGTTTTTGTACTATATCTTTAAAACTAAATACGATGTAGATACAAAATTTTCAGGAATTTAAGCAATACACTATATAGGTACACTCACTAAACGCTTTTGGCATTAGTTGCAATAAGGGGACCGTTCACATAATAAATCGTGGAAGCTATATACTCACACATAGCACTCAAAATTAACCAACCAAATAGTAAGTAGTATTCGGTCAATATCGTAAAGACTTTCTCTACAAAACATAAAGGAACATAGAAATGTATAGACTATGAGGTAAAAAAGAGCTTTTTTTAAATAAGATTTCAAAATAAAATAAAATTAGACAGCGAGAATAAACACCATGTTCTGCACTGTTGTTCATTATTGAAATACAAAGCTCTTTTATACACGGAAGGCCAAACCACCAAATATATCGTCAAAATAAAATCTGCACAAAGATTGTGCAACTTTAAAAAAAATGAGTATAAAAAGAAAAAAGTCACCGAATGACACGAACCCGCAACATGATGATTTTGGGTCTCTCAATCCTATACCACTGCACTACCGAAGAATCCAGAAGAAACACGGCTGTCGGGTGATTTTACCCTCCTACCACCCACCTGAAGTGTGAAGTAATCCATTACTTCCTACCCAAGTCTCCCAATTAAATATTTGTATTCTTCACCATTTATAGCCGTCCTTTGCATCGTGTGAGAGAATTATTTTTGGCGCGTCTTCGATTTCGGTCGCGGCTTTTGTCCCCGAATTTGACTGCGACAAATACCGTCTGGGCGCATTTCGTCAGTAAGGCGCGCTGATATTACGTATCGCTATACATTTTCCTCCATGCTTCCGACTCTGAGAAAAATAAGCAACAAAACAAAGATCCAAACCAACATACTTCAGACAGAAAAAAGAAACAACAACAAAACAAAGATCCAAACCAAACGCCAAGGAGTATCGTAAAAAGGGTGTGAGGATGGCGACTGCGCTGGGGAGAGCAAATCTGTCTTTTTTCTTCACATTTATTTGAATATCAACTTAGAACGCCCATTTTACACAATAATCAGTTTTAAAAAGCAAACTTGTAAAAAGAAAGCAAAGCCAAATGGGGGGGGTGGTGGATTATCATATCAAAGAACATTGAATATTTATCTTTTGAGTGAATTAAGGTTGAAAGTGTAAAACAAATAGTTAACGGCACTTTTGTCGGCCTACTTGTTACATACATTGATTCTAATACGATAACCCGGCAATGCACACTTTTAAAAACAATATTCTCGCCTAAACCAAATAAAACCCGATACACGGTCAATTCACACACCTCCTAAATTGACAAGTGCTGTTTTGCTCTAACTTTAGGTACGAGGTTTACGTTACTTCGTCACGAGTTCACACGCTTTAAACCATAGAAACACGCGTTGTAGAACGCTTAACTTAACACTCGAAAAACTAATGTATTTATATA
>JAMKCH010021853.1:0-35929 GCA_023653785.1 Ophioderma brevispina | reverse complement strand
CTGCTCAAGGAACTAGAAGCTAAAGGGTAAGAATAATACCAAGTCACTGATTGTGCCTTTATCAAGATTGGTCAAATATCGCATATTGCGTATTTTCTACCGTGACCAAAGCCTATGGGAAAGACAGTTGTATTAAAGGTGCATTTTAACTATTTTTGTTTTCCAAAGTAGATCAAACTTGCACGTCTTCCAAATAGATCGAATTGCACATAAGATTATGCACACATACTATATTCAGGCCAATGGTTCCTGAGACTACTAATAAACTTTATGGTTTATTAGTCTCAGAATGGTTCAGATGAAGGCAGAATTTTAACTTTTTTTAGGTACGACGGGGTGAGGCTATGGATCACAAAATGCCATTTGATATCGCTATTATAACAAGAAGTAGATACAGTGTAAACACCAGTTCATTACGATATTGTCAGATATTTGTGATGAGAGAAATAACCACTTTTAAGGGGAACCTTTCCTCCTGCGAAATTTTGGATATCTTGGCATTTTTTGTTGATTTTTAATATATTTAAAAAGTGAGCTGTCTCATAATATAACTGATTAAAACCACTGACATAGTGAATTCTAGACTGATAACAACCATAACATGAAGAATGTTAGACTTCTACCACACCATAACGTAAATGTCCGTCAGTGTAAACTTCACTGACCTCCTAAAATGTACCCTGAGCAATATATTATTATTGTGTTTTGGTTTGATTTTGTAGGAGACGATAAGAAAAATGACATCAAGATAGGCGTTGTCATTGAACAGGAATTCCTAGATTTCAGAAAATGTTTCAAATCACACGTGGGAACTACCATGTGAAATCGGGAGAAAATCGGAAAAAACATTCCATTTCTCCAGCTTTTTTTAATGTGAAAATATGTCAAACTGTGATTCTAGAAAAACACAAATTTACAAAGTGAAAACATATAATATTTTTGTATTTTTGGTCATTTTGATACCCTAATAAATGTACACGCATTTATACCTCATCTAAAAAAAACGACCCTAAATGGCATGTTTTGTACATGAGTACATATCCATCTTGTGAAACTAATGGCTCCCCTGGAATGGCCCATCACCATATATATAGCTCCAATATCTAGTAGTAATTGGTTTCCAAAGTCCGAATGCATTTGATATTCACAAGAATCTTGTTGTGCAAGCTTGATTACAAATAAATTTAAAAACACATTCATATGTGTGTCTTATTTGTGTGATTTTAACCTGCCTACAGTGATGTCAATCTTCAGTCAGTCACTGCAAGTCCAAGAATATTTGTAGAAAAATACCACTGGCATACTGGCAAACCATTGAAGGATCACTTTGAGACTACAAAAGAAGATAAGTTCTGTACGTAGCCTTAGATCAATACCATTATCAAGCTAAAGGATCCCGGTAAAGGATAAACAAGTAGATGTTTCATATTCGTCCTAATATAAACGGTGATCAAGTGGATTTTTTAGATGGGGTTTTCATTTAAATTCTGTCCACATTAGGGTGAATTTAGGTAAAAAATAAATTACACCAATTATCATGCTTACGGACAATTTTTTAATTTATGAACATTTTATAACTCTCAAAGTTGAATTTTAAAATAATCAGATTTTTTGTCTAAAATTATTTGGTGGGTACTTACGGACGCTTTTTAATCCCCGAGGTCTTCTAGCCGATTTTATTGGTTATAGGCATCATGATTTATTTAGCCAATCAGAAACATTGTAAGAAAAGTTTTTGTAGACTTAATTATAAAGGTCTAGTTTGATTGGTTACCCAGAATATCGTAATGTTAGAAGCACTAGTCTAGCAAATCGTATGATAATCTCCAGCTGCAATTTGGCATTGTATGATTTCTTTTTTCACTTTTATTCTTTTTCTAGATACAGCAAATGCCTCAAACTCTAATATAGCAGACCTAATAAAGGAACTGACCTCTATTCAGTTGCATAAAGTTATACCCTGCCCTGGGTCTCCAAAGTCAGGAAATTCTCAAAGCAGAAGCTAAGTGGGAAGGATTCCGGAGGAGAAGGCAAAGAAGTTGTGGAGGCATTGTGAGAAAAGAGGTTACAACCTCTGTTAGTGTCATTTCTTGAGGCGTTGGAATAGTGTCATCCACTAAGCTAAAGACAACTTCATGCCAAATGGAATAAACCGGTAAAATATCATCAAATAAATAGCATAATAATGTTTTAGTAATTCAATGTGTAAGTTCCAAATTTTTGTATACCCCGCTGCAGTCTTCTTGCTTTCTTCTTTTTACCATTTTTTTAATTACAAGAGGAAACTTTAAAAATATAGTCATACATTTGTATCAAGTTACGTGGATTAAATTATTGTAGGGCATTGCTAAAGATGCGGTTTTGTCCATGTAAAGAAGGTACTCGCCACCATTGGCTCATTGCGATTTTGATCATTTGATTTTTGATGGTTGTGCTGCATGTAATCACATCTTACTGATACATCCATGTGTGGGAGGCCCAGGAAATTGGTTAAGGTCCAGGTAAATAATGCTTTGAGATTATTATCTCCACCATATTAAAGCTAAATTTGAGGAAGCTATTTTTCATAATTTAATCACAAATAAAACACTACAATGTTTCAGTGATTGAAAGCAGATGAGACTAATGGTCAAAACGGGCTTTTTAATTCCCTCACCAGTTTTCTTAATTTAACATTTTAATATAATAGTCCTATTTAGAAATGTCCAAGAACTGTTCTGGTCCACGCCCATCACACGGTGTGTGTTTCTATTGAAGCAGTAAGGTGCCTTACAATCTGGCAATAAATGCCAGCTATAACCAGAATGTTTTAAAGAAAGAGTACAAATCTGACAAAATAGTTGACCCACATGAATAATTTGGCTGTTTCCTTTTCTATTGTGTGCTTACCCTTTACCAACACCATATTAAATAAATATATTTTACTATTTGCATTTACTTAAGACACTCTCAGATTTTGAAAGGAAAACGGCAGCGGAAAAACAAGCAACTGTTTGCCCGATATATGCAAAACTATGGAGAGTCTCTGGAAGGCAGAAGCTCTAGGTCTCATCACAACAATACCGTTGACAGGAGTAAATCTGGATTACACAATAAGTAGTGGCCATAAGGGTCTAGAACAAACAGGTAACACTCACTTTTTATCCAGAATCCATCGCAAAGCACTACTCCGAATTATTGCACATGAACAAAAATTATTCAAAAGCTCTACAATGATTCAACAGTCTATAAATTTAGTACTAAATAACATTTTTTCAGGTTGGTTGGACGTAAAGATAAGATTCTTCAGGCAAAAGAACAGAAAGATCTGGTAAGTTCCTTATTGAATATCTCATATTAAACATACTAGCTTTGGTAGGTTTCACCCCTTGCAGATGTTTGCCATTTGCCCATCCAAATGAAACATGGTATCGGATGGTATCAGATGGCAAAACCAACAAATCGTGAGCTCAGATTACAAGGTTCTAAATTTTGGTCATTTGAGATATGGACTTTAAGTTTACCAAAACAAAAAAAAAAAAACATACAAACAAATAAATTTTATTCTGAGGTTGGAGGACCATTCATCAATTTTACATTTTGAAAACCTAAACAATTATAAATCCCCCCATTTTAAAGCTAGTAATTTCCATTTCAAATATTATTAGCTCAAAGAAATGTCAGTTAGAATCGCATTAATTCTTCTTTCCTCTAAATTCTCTGACTCACAGAAAACGCTGATGCAGATTCTGATGCCAAGTGTCAGGCTATCCTTGCCTGACATCATAGTTGGATATATCTAGGAGGAAGTACAAAGCGTGCCCTGAAAAGAATGGACATGTTCTGGACCACACTGCAACTCAGAAACAAAGGGACAGTAAAAGCTCATGTTAGCAAAGATGGGCTGCAACTGGATTGCCTGGAAGACAGGTAAATGGACTGCTAGAAGAAAAAAAACCATTGAGCTATAACCTCCTGTAATTACATAATATATCCTTGTGTGTGAATCCTTACGGTTCCATACTTATAAGCAGGTCAGACATAGGAAATGTATTTGTTCCTGATATAAATCAATCATTACTCCTTGAATAAATGTAATAAATTTTATTTATCACAAGAAGAAACGTAATGTATATCATATTTTCTTGTTAAATAATGAATGCAAGACCAATTTAAGTGCACTTACGTGGTTCTTGCACTGAAAAGGTATTTAATTGCAAGACCAACTAACTGACCAAGGTGAAAAAATGTTTAATGCAAGACCACCGTAACCACTTAACGTTGGTCCTTGCATTAAGCGCTTGCACATACGTTATCTTCTTTTTTTAATCGCTTACATATCTTCGCACATTTGTTTAAAAATAGAGCGCGAATACCTCCTCTGTCAAAATTCACCAAAAACTCATTTCGACAAAAATGTCCCACTCACACGTCCTTGAATTCAGTTCACCGACATCCTTTGTATTCAAAAGGTATGACATTATAAATTTTGTATCATTTTCCCAAACCTTTTCTGTAAGATTGGTAACCCTCTTTAATATTTTTACCAGCATTTTATAACACAGAATATTTATACTCTAATATTTCTAGTTGAACTTCAAAAGAGGCAGGGAAATTGACACAGTCCATCAGTGATTTTGACAGAAAACCACTCCATGTACATCCCATCATGCTTTTTGTTGTTGTCAAGAAATCTAGAGTTTTAAAGGCATGGCGTGAATAAACCAAGGCAGTTCATCTCGTTGGTGCTTATATGAGAGTCTTTGGGTTCCAATCCCTTGCTGATGACATTCAAGGAGTGGCAAGTGACAACTCCACCAGTTACAAGGTTTGATGTATGAATTTTAATAATATTAACATAGCCAGGGTAATTTTTTAACCTTCTTTGACCAATTCTCCATTTCTAATGATAAGCATTGGACACCCCCCATCACTTAGTTAAAATTCTGATGTTTACTTAATGGAGTAATACTTTTAAAAGTTAGCCATGCGACCCTCCTTCTTATGACCTTGGAGAACCTTATTGAGATGAGGTTGCAAACCCCATCTAGGGAAATGTTGATGCAGACCATAAGTAATTTTATGTTGGCACATGCACAGTTACAGCAATTAACCTGATTGAAGAATAACTGGTTTCCCACACGTCAGAGTAAACATGTCCAGATGACAAGTATGATGCAGGCAGGCAACTCACTAAAAATGGCGATTTTTTATGAGACAAATGGCAACATTTCAACCACAAATTCCACCTTTTTCCTCAAAGTTCGGCATGAAATCCTTACTCATTTTTGTTCCGTTGATATATGTGAATATTCCGTTCTTATGTAATATGGAGGTTGCCGGTTCAAATTCGGCGAAGCACACATTTTTTTAAACTTGTGTGCATTCGCCAGCTAATAAAATTTATCCTTGTCTACCTGGAGAACTAAGTAAAAATTTCAAATCAATATCTGCAAGAACAAAACTAAACTTGACACCATATGTGTCATTTGTATCAATATTCAGTGAGTATTGAAATTGCAAAACCAATAAAATTAATTCAAGTTTGTTTTGTTTCGACAGGGTTTATCCAAGCCATTGTTTAGTGAGAAACTTCCACTTCAGAATGAATGTTCCATTGGAATGACATGTACAAGATTCCAACTTGAGTTTGTTGGCCAATGGATGAAAAGGAATGAACGCATAGACAAAGACCCAAGAGTGGATCACTTTATACCAGATACTTGGCAGGGAAAATATTCACCGTCTGTATTTACCTGTAAAAAAGAATGACTTTGAAGTGTAGTATAAATTTCAACTCAGAGTGATCTAGTCTTTATGTGTATACCCAGCCTGATCTAGATTCTTGGTGCAAATCTGTCAGTACTCATGTTCAAAATGTTAGCCAGTATCTGTGCCAAATTATGTCAGTATCATGTACCACAGTTTTTTTGGGAAGAGTTTCAGTTACTCGGTTAGTGTCCTGTACCAGGGATTGGACCTGTTTTAGTAAGAGTTTTGTACAATCTGTATTCTGTACCAGGTGTTGCATTGACATTTTGGTTCAAGTGTGTTAGTATTCCTGTGTAAACCAGGGGTATCAGAGTAAAAATGTGTTCATAGTGTTTAGCAAGTCTAATTATTTATAGTCCAAGATTTTTTTTTTCACTCAATTAGTGTGCATTAACCATGGCGTGTGGCGGTTAGGGTCATGGCAATCCTGGTAACATCGGCTACTTTATGGGTAAACCCGGGGGATAAGCGCATGGCACATGAAACTAAGTTCCATAAAGATTGCAGAATTCATCATGTCCAGTGACTGAGGGGGGGATCACTACTGGTCATCATCATCCTACTGCATGCCAAATGCTTGTGGGCAAAGGATTAATTAAGATCAAAAAGCTTGACCCTCTTACTGTGGCACATGAGCACATCACATACTGATTAAAATACATTAGGTTTGTCAAAATATTAGGATTTGACCACAGAGATTTTGTTGTATAACTATGATCGTCCATATGAAGCTTAGTCAAAAGAAAAAAACGTAGATGTGGCAGGATTTCATATGAGGAGATACTAGCTGTTTTAACATGAATTTTTTTTTGCGTAGAAAAACTCGGTCTCCTGGCCCGTTCTTCACTTAAAAAATAATGGTATCGCCTTGGTTTCAATTCTCATGAAGAGAGTAATGGTTCCCAAAATCATACCTTTATTCTCCAATTACCTGTGCCTGGATTCGTTCAGTAAGTTAAAAGCTCATCTAGCTTGAACTTTGTGCTAACCGAGTGTTATGAAGCACTGGTACCGCTGCGACCATTGATTTGATTGGTGTTTTGATCCATCTCTAGATATTTGTGTATTACAGTTTTAGTAAGTGTTTTGGTGTCATTGGCCATTTAGGTCATTCTATCGTACAAACTTCTGTACGAGGTGTTAGGTCTAGCGTTTTTGGATCCAGTACGTCGGTATTTGTGTACTGATTTTTTGTAAGTGTTTGGAGCAATATTCTATCAGCATTTACTGTTTTCTGTTATTATGCGTTTTAATGAGTGTTTTGCTTAAGGTGTAGAAAGTGTGATCACCATTTTGTCCATTTCCTCTCTCATTGGTTGGCATATTGTGCCCGAGTCAACACTTGTAAAATTATTATTTTTGATTCTTGTTTCGTTTCTTACTCCTGTACTATATTCGGAAACTCTGTTGGGGGAAAATGGGTTTTCCCGTGTCATTTTGTACTGCCTTGTTTTGAGCATTGTGATACAGAATGGGGGGGGGGGGGGGTTCTTCTGCCTATATTACAGCCTTATCATTTTTTTCAATGTCATTTTAAGAATCTGAAGCGCATGAGGATATATCCTGTAGGCCACATGTGGTATAGAATTAATACTTTATATGTTTCCAGTGGCGGATTTAAGAGTCAGCATTGTCAGCAGCTGCTGATCGGGCCCCCCTAAAATATTTGTCTCTCAGACCCCCTCAGCACCCTTAGTCGCACTAAATGTGAAATTGCAGTTGCTTCATGACGCTAAGGGCCCCACCTTAAGCTTCTAAGGGCCCTTTCCTTAACATCCCCACTGATATGTTTATTGCTACAATTGCTCACGGTTGGGGTTGCATTGATGAATCACCATCTCGGAGTATATCGAATAATAAACGTGACTCGAAGTTTACCTACTTAATCATGATGAGTTAAGACATACCGTTTGGTTTTAAAAAAATAACCAAAAATGCAATTATATAAAGTTAAAAAAGGGTCTAAAATCCACCTACTTGTGGAGATTGTTTTGATTGTTTTAAATGCCTTAACAACAATATTTCTACAATGACCTGGAGCAGGCTGAGCACTTTTCAGGAATATAAATTTTGATTCAAACCTTCGCAGCAATCTTCTAGTCAATCTGTCAGCAATTCTTACCACATGTACAAACCGTGAGTCCTCACTCAAACCGTTTTCAAGGTTTTTGGTTAGTTTTGGCATATTGGACCTATTTTAGCATCACATAATTCGCATACGTAGCCTGTAGTCAGAGACCATATTAAATGCAACGTGTATTTGACAAATAATCTAATAGTAAGATACTACTACTACTAACTCATAATAATAACACATGGTGAGGCTTTTAAGAAGTCGTCATTTCTACAAGATTACTGAGCTTTGTCTATTATCATGCTGCCAACAGGAAATCAACAATCCCTCTATGAAAGTGATTACGATCACATTATACCTCTGTTGGGCCAACTATAGTATGGCGGGTTGAATCCTGTACTTGTTCACCATAATGGCCGCTTGTTCTCATGGGCAATTATTGTGTGAATTGTCTGTATCTTTTTGATATCTATAGCGTGAGCTTCTCGATGCAGTTGATCAAACCGATCAGCCCTATAGTAGCACCGACATCTTCAGGAAAGACATAGGCGTCTTAATTACTGTATGGAAAAGTGCTGAGACAAGGCAATGATGAATAGTATATATGGGTCACCTACCAGGTATGGTACAACTTCACTCTTTCAAAAACATAAACTCTTGAAGTTAACATTAATCACATATAAAGTAATTTTAGGAAATTGCAAGACAATTTTGCTCTCTGTGTTCTGCCAGCTATTGCTTTGAAAGACAACCACGATCATTTCAAGCGTGGGTCTTACTCTATGCTCTGATCACTCAGTATTATTGAAAATGATCTACAATAACTACTTCTTCTAGTTCGAGGTTAAAGCAAGCATATAAATGAAAATAAGAGCTAGCAGTCTTGATTATACACCAGTTTCGTAAGGCAATTTAATGCACCACCAGATGAATGCCACGTTATGACGGTTGCAAGGTTTTTGTTTAGAACTGTGCAGCCACACAACTTTGTGCATGATAGCGCCCTGTTCTTACGTATGGATTAGATGAAAACATGGACTTAAGCTACAAGTGTCGTATATACAGTAAGACTAAAATGTAGACAAATGTCTGAGGCATGACTTTTTTGTCATGTCTGCAATAGTGATGGTATTCGTTTCACTTTTTCAGGGTGCTCGAGTGGTTGGCAAACATGTTTTCCCTAGACACAGGTTTGCATGATTTGCATCTGTTTGATACACTTTTCAAGCATTTTCCAAGTTGTAGTTCCCAATACCCGTACTGGTATTTAGTTTTCCAATCTTAAATAAATGCAGAAGCAAGTTCAGCACCTGACTAAATCACCTAACATAATCGCTTTTTTGGAACTTTAGAATTTTAATAAAATACACTACCAAAATGCAGATTAATAATCAACTTTAAAATAATCACTAAATTGGCCCGTTCAACTACTCTAATTTAAAGTACGATCAAGTCCCTTTAACACTAAGTCAGTTATCAATAGTTTTTATTTGACATTCATCAATACAAATTAAAGCGACAAAATTGAGGATGTAATTAACTAATACAATTGTAAATATAATGAATTAGCTGAAAGATTCCAAGATTCAAGTTGCAATGATGAAATATTCCAAATTTTAACTGAAGTATCTGTACAATTGTGTTAACCACCCAACACTATTTTTGGCTTGAAAGTATGTGCTCATTGCAATGCTTGTTTTAATATGGATTTTAAATGTACACATTCACTTTCTGCCCACTCCAGGTAGCTCAAACAAAAGACAAAAAGCCAGTAGGCTGGCAGTCTTGAAAGGGACCAAGTGAACATCTGAATGTACACATTACAATAGTGGTTTAATTCATATGGATTTTAATGTGCACATTCTTTTTGCCTGCCCACTGGCTGTTCCAGTGCTCTCAAACAAAAGACACAAAGCCAGTAGCATATGGAATGTGTGCAACATTACAATGGTTGGTTTAATTCAGTGGACTGTTTTAATGTGCACATTCTTTTGCTGCCCATCAGGCCATTCCAGGTGGCTCAAACAAGGACACAAGCCATATGCAGACAGACCGAAACGACCACTTATGACACCCGATGGGCATTTTCAAATGTCATCCTATTCTGCTTTCATATTATTAACCTTCTCTTTATTAGGAATGACACAGTTCCTTTGTTCGATTTAGAAATATGGATATATTAGCAAAACCTTCCACTCTAACTGATGTGATTGTTTCCAGCTTCATCAGCTCCTAGTGGTCTTCCTCCTATTGGCAGGTGGGGCTTGGGGGCAGTCTCTCAGTATATGAAAATTAAACTATTTGTTTGTTTTTTGTCGAATTTTTTAAGTTTGGCCTATTAATTTCACAATTTTTTCTCTGGATTGAAGCTCTGATGACCAAGTGTCAGCCCAGTGTATGCACGGTTCAACAAGAATGATCCCACAGGATGGAAAGACTGTATGCGGTGTATTTTCAGTAGACTCGACCAATGCTCTAGTTGCAGGGAGGTTTACCTGTTTCTTGATATCCTATTACTAATTAATGAGTTACATCATTGTTTTACATTTATTCTAAAAACTTCTGCAGACAAACTTTTCACAAGATATGGGTATTCAGTTATTCGAGAATGATTGTTATCTCACAACCAAATTTGAATCAGGGACGAATTCATACCAACTACGGCGTTTTCGATTCTTAATCAAAGGCTTCAGACAGATTGAGCGTCAAATGAACCCTGGACGGCTCGAACCGAAAAATGCCCGCCAGTTGAGTATTGATTTGGTCCCTTACTACGCTCCGAAATAAGAGGACCTTTAGAAATTGCTGCAAGGTCTTTCATCGTGAAAATGATGTACGAGGCGATAAGATTAAAAAGAGGGCTATTTCCACTGGTTCTCCGAGATCTGGGCATGTTACAGAAACTTAGAAACAATGTCACTCTGGCTATCCGAGAGTCAGAAGATCTTTTTATCAAATAGAATATGTTCATCGAAAAATGATTCTAAAGATATCTGAATACTCTACGGCCTTTGTCCTGGTAAATCTAAGAGACTCATATACATTTGTCTTAAATCTACCACCGGGTAGTTTTACCGACTCAAAAGTATTGCAAGTGTATTAAATTACATTTTTTGCAGTGTTGGTCCTAATTAGCGTCTGATATTCCCGAAGGTATTGATGTTCTACGGCAACACTGCTGTATCCGGAAATGATAATAATTTATTTGAGGATCCAATATTGATTTTTTGATCTGCAGCTTGTCATGAAAATTATGTGGCTTGAGCAAATTAAATCTTTTCCGATACCAATGCCACGGTATCGATGATATACCAGCAAAGCTCCTCAAAACAGCTTTCTCCATTTAGGTCAAACCAATTACACATATCCGTTTAACCTTTCCATTTCCCCTCACAAACGTATTTCCAGATCGATGGAAGATTGCACGTATTTGTCCAATATTTAAGAGTGGTGACTGTACTGATCCTCATAATTACAGCCTATTCGGTCTTACCTTAATTTCGAAAATTCTTGAGAGAAGTGTTTTTGATCAGTTGTACCCATATCTTAATTCCCATAATTACTTCATGAAAACCAATCGGGTTTTAGACCCCCCACTCAACATTAACTACGCTAATTAATATTACAGATGACTGTGTTATGTTGGTGTTGTAATGCTGGACTTCAAGAAATTTTTTGATACCAGCAACCATGAAATTTTGTAATTAAAAAGCTTGAGAGTACAAAGAGCAGTAACCATTGTATTAATTGGCTTAGAAGCCTTTCTTACTGAAAGACCCATGTAACATGCATAAATGGTGTTAAGTCCAGCTCTTCAAAATGTTTATGTGGCTTCCACAAGGGTCCATATTGGGCCCCTTTTTTTTGTTTTCAGGCACAAACGAAGATAGAGGTAGGAGCAGAGGGGGGGTATAACGGGGTGATTGATTGGTCGGGTGGGATGTGGGTGATAGGGCTGAGATAAAGAGGAAAGGAGAGCGGGGTGAGGTACAGGGGGGCGGAATAAGTGCAGCGGCGGGTGCTAAAGGATAGGAAGGGGTGTAGAAGAAGACGTGATAAGGGGAAAGAAAGGACGGTATGGGCGGGGGGAAGTAGCAGGTGTACAGTTGGGAGGCGGCAGGGGAGTGCTGGAGAATGGCGGGAGGGCAAAAATGTATCTGGGAAATGTGGGGAGAAGGGTAGCGATGGTATGGGGTGGGTGTTCTGAGGGGGCATGGGGGGGGGTAATACCTCAGCTGTATGAGGCGAGGGGCGCAAGCGTTGGGCCCGGGACGGGGGTAGTGTACGGTGGAGAGTATGATGAGAGGGGGGTGGGTAGGTCCTGAGATGAAAAAGGAATTTTAGGAAGGGTTGTGTTTTTAGGGTAGGTCAGGGGTGGCGGGAGGAGAGAGTTACAAGGGGCGAGACACAAGACGGTGTTCGGAGGAGTGGATGGGGGAGGGCGGCGAATGAGAGAGCGGAGTGAAAAGGGGGCGGGTGAGGGGGGTGCTGGGAAGGTGTCGAAGTGGGGATGAGGGGGGGGGGTATCGCGTTGGAAGGGAGAAGGGGCAATAGGAGGTGGCGAGGGAAAACGAAAGAGGAGTGGAGGGGTGAGGCGGAGTGTTTTTTTTGCTTTTTATTCTCTTATTCTTTTTTTCCCCACATGTATCAGTAATGTAACGTAAGATGTTATGCTGCCAGAATACGTTTTTGTATACGTCGTCAATAATATTGATGAAGTAATTAATATGTTGACTGAAGACTTGTCTAAGGTTAGTAATTGCTTATCAGGAATAAACTCAGTCTGAATCTCTTAAAAGTGAGTTATGTTTATGGGCACAAGGCAAACTTGCCAACATTGTGAACTTGGAATCTAACTGTTAATATAAATGGCATAAGACTACAGAAAGTTAATAAATGTAAGCACTTGGGTGTTATTGTTTGATACAAATTGACCTGGCGGATCACGTTGATCACAGAAAGAATGCCGCTTCTAGGATCTATATGTTACGGCAAACACAGGGTTTACTCCAGCTTACATGCAAGTCTATTCTGTATAAAATATTCTTGTCACGGTATTTTGATGATTGTAGGCTTATCTGGGGTACTTGTGGACGATTGTTTATGATAAACTTCAAAAAATTAAACAGATGTGCTAAAATAATTACTGAGCTAATTACTATTCGGCAGCCACTGAGGCCCAAATTTTATCCTCAATTATACTAGGTTCTCTAGTTGAGCGAATGCATTATTATGAATCGGTCACATGTATAAAGTTATGAATAACTCATGCCCAATTATCTTAGAATTTTTTGTATTAAGGCAATCTCGTATGATTTAAGGGGCTATAAAACCCTACAATTCCAAAGCCAAAAACGAATTATAAGAAGAATGCCTTGGTTACCGTGGTGCAATAGTATGGAATTCTATGGATAGTGATTTGAAGCAAGCTCACGATGTTCATCATTTGAAGCAACTTTTAAGTATCTATTTATTATATTTAAATGTTGATGTTCTTGTGCGCATCTATTTATGGCTATCCACTCAATATTTTCCTACCGCGCTAACTAACCCCTGTGCATTTTAAACTCTATGTCTTTGTACATAAGTTGTTGATCCTACTTTTTAATTTAATTACATTGTATATTTATGTGGTATTTTATCAGTGATTTTAATAACTTTTGTATATTATTGTATTTTTAACAAAATCTAAAAAATCAAAAAAACTTTTTATTGTTTTTATTTGTTTATATCCACGCCCCGTGGAAGATCAATGTATTATTGTTGAACGGGTGTTTACCGTTTTAAAATAAAGCTTATAATAATATAATAATATAATATTCATTGATCAACCTTTCCCACATCTAATACAGTGCCACAGTGTTTGGAGATCCTGCTGCTTTCTCCATGTCGCCAGGATTGGGCCAAACAATATTCAATATTCATTTTGATGAGGTGAGTGTATAAAGCTGCCATTGTCGCATTTCTAATGTAGGACAGTTTTAAGTATACTGTACTGGCCTGGTAAAATTAGAGTACATTTCGATTACTCTACTCGAAATGTACTTGTAGAACTAAATTTCTTAATAGGTTAAATTTGTAATGCTGATCCGAGTACATTTCAAGTAGCATTTTGAATACACTTATATAAAGTACATTTCACGTACATTTTGAGAACAGTTACATAAGGCGGCGGGGGGGGGCTACAGAAAAATACACTGTGCTCGAAATGCACTTGAAATGTACTAGTTTTATGTTCCTGCATCAGAGTGTCAAAGAAACAAAAGTATCTTTTCAAGTACTCTGTACTTGCAATGACTCGAAAAGAACTCCCGTATCGAATTTGCGCTCTGGGGGCGGCCTGTCTAGAGAAAAAAATGACATTTCAAACACTTGTACTCGAAATTTACTCAGTGTTCTTGATCATAACGATTGTACTGAATGTACTGACCAATACAGTATCTAAATGTACTCGAAAAATACTACTTGTGCCTCAGTTATATCCCGGAAGAAGAGTACGCTTCTTGCGCATTATAACACGACATATTTGTCGTGTCCGAGGCAGCTCGTGCGGCGGAGTGCACCATCTCTCTTTCCTTAGCGTTTGACCCAGACTCCTCCGTATTCTTTTTTGCTGTGGGGGGTGCGCCACTCCTCCCGCACAGCGAGTCTGTTACTTTCCCAGCAATTGAATAATGCTGGGTACCCATTTATCACTGGGTGGAGAGAGACTTGAGAAAAGCGTCTTTCTCAAGGTCGCAACACTTTGGCCCGCAGTGGACTCGACCCACGATATTGGAGTGCGGGGGCGATGCTCAATCCACTGGACCACACGTGCCCTCGAAATATGAAATATACGCGACTACAACATACTCGAATGTACTATTTTATGGTTTCAAATTTGCACCTCAATAAAAACCCATTTTGAACACTCACATTGTATTGGGGACTCAAACTGTACTTGATCTGTACTGTAATTTGCACAACAATAATTGTAATGAACCTTGTAAAAAATATTTTTTAAACCGCTCCGATTAATACTTCCCCAACTAACGTAAAATAGCTACGTTACGCTAATGGACAGATTCACTGTGTTAAAATGTGCAAGTCCTTTTGAATTTGACAACCTCCCCCCACACTCATAGACATACGAAAGCGGTTTAGACTAATTTTTCTTAAATGTTTGTTTGTTGAACGGATTATATTTATATTTGTCACGACGTGTGTGACGGTGTTTAGCACATCAATAACTCTCGTAACAAAGAACAAAGGCATTCTTTTTGTATAACAGTGAATGGACACACAACCTGTCCTTAAAATGAAAGTATAACATAACTAGCTGAAACAGTGGTTTCTAGCAATAAAATCTTCGTCTTTTTTTTATTACTTGTGACGTACCAAAATTAATTAAATCTTTCCTATAAAATTTGTGATTTTTTTTTCACTAAATCCAACACCTCTTTGAAATACTTGGAAGGCCACATTGCAAACAAAATGAATATCTACGATGTATAAAATGGTTTATAATATCACTTTTTGTGCCTGGATTTCAATGACTGATAATTATTACCAGTACATCTCTATAATGATGTACGTCATTCATTCAAAAAATAATCATAATAACAAAATAGCAATTAGATTCAAAACTTTGCCGGAAACCTGTAACATCTATGATTTGATATACAACATGTGGTCAACTAATAGCTGCTTTGTGCATATTTAAACCGGTAATGTGCATTTTCATTGATTTATTTACTATTTTTGTTCATTTTTTAAACTTCTTTTAGAATTCCTGGTGGTTCAAAATCAGCATCCCTGTACACATCTGGATGCGTGTACTGTTGAAACGGTAAAAATATTACCCATGCTTTTGGTGAACGCTGTAATTTTTTAGTGATTAAAATTAAAACATTTTATCCTATATAGGTTCACTGTATTGGAGGTGAGATAGGAGCTGAAGTGTGGGAACACCCTGCTTGTGACCATCAGATGTCCCTTCCTGGCTCTATCCGCAACATTTCGAATCCTGAGGATATCTGTGGGTAATAAGAAGAGTATTGAGTAGTCATAGCTCAAAACGTTGAGTTGATATTTCTTTTGGTTGGGGACAAGTATTGTAACCTCGAAGCTAGCTTATGATTTCACCATGTATTGGTGAATGTAATATCAGTCAATAATTTACACTTTTAAAATAATCTATCCTATTTAAAATATCATCTATCCCACTAACTGATTTACAGTAGTCTATGGACCAACTGACATACAGAATGGGCATTTTTCTTCACTTTTAAAACGTCACTGAGGGAATTTTACCCTTGTACCAATGCTCCCACAAATTTAATCCCAGATCTCACTTGACAACCAGAGGGTGTTAATTGAGTCAATCACAATGCACAGTTTGGACTTGCCTCCATAGGGTCATGTGATATCCAAAAATCCTATTCTCACCACTAACCCCACCTTTTTGCTCATTTTAGCCCACAAACATTAGACTTAGGAATTTTTAGCATGATTATGAATGTCCTGTGGTTCTGAACATTTGGAACCCTCTTTATCCTAAGTACTGTGTTTAGTACAGTAACAGTATAGGGCTAGAGGCACATTGCCAAATGCATATGGGATTGATTCAAAACACCCTCTGCTTGACAACAAAATACTATAACCACTTATAACACTGAGCCAGACACTTTTGTTAGACTAATATTAGACTCACTTTGATTGATTGGTGTCAGTGTTAAGTTTGTATTTCACTACAGTTGCTTCAAGCTAGTCAAGATTTCAAGCGTCTTCAAGGCTGAAGAGGTACTAAAGCAGCAGTCAAAAGAAGAAAAATAAAATAATTCAAATACCAGATGGTGACAGGCAATGGCCTACAGTTTCCTTAGGTTGGTTATCTTTAATAAATGATTACAAAGAGAAGCAGATACTACCATCTTAAATGATATTTCCTGCAGGTTAATGTAGATTTATTACTTACACCCCATGGGGAAAGCACACTTTGTAAAGTGTGAGGGTCTCCATCACAAAAAGGTATATTGAGGCCATGCAATCCATGCTTTATGCAATCATATCCCCATCCCTAAATATCATACAATTGTTTTTAATTTTCAAACAAATCAGAAATTTTCATCAAGAATTTAACATTAGGCTAATATTTTGATTTTTTTTAATCCTCTTTGTCGCCATCTCTGCTCAAATCCATCATTATTGTGATAGCATACCCTAGTGAATGGTAGTAGTTCCATCATATTCATTTATGAAATTAGCAAGTAAATTACTTGACAACAAATAGAGGCTTGTATATGGCCTCCATATCCTGGAATAACCATGTCATTGTGCATATCGTATACCTGACACTGCTATTCCAAGTGCCTTTGTCCCCAATTTTTGAGGTACTATTACTCAATTCTTGCACATTTGTGGCCTTCATGTTTGAAACGCATTGTAAGATGTATTAAAATGCCCTTTTTTACTCACGGGCGCGCAGTTGTTGAAGAAGTGACGGTATACCAGGCGCCGGACGCCTTATCATCGAACCGAGGGCGGAGGGGGGAAAAAAAAAAAAAATGTGTCTAACCCGGTGAGCGCAGCGAGGCCGGAAAATTTGCGCCCCCTCGATTGAGAAATCCTGGATCCACCCCTGTGAAAATCACCTGGAATAGTCTTTTGTCGTTCCCAAATATATTGTGGCTTTTGTGTACTTTGGTGGAATGCAAATATTGGTATTAAAGGTGCAAAGAGATGATTTCAAATAACAGGGGCCCGAAAAATGTTAAATTTTGATTTTGGCACGGTGTGAATTATGTTTTTTGTAAAGCTTTATAGCAAAAATTTCCCTATCTGTAAGGATTAAGCTGAGAACTGTTTCTTTGACTACAAAAATTGTGAATTTTAATTTCGTATAAGCAGCAAATATACGAATTCAGCCTATTTTAATTGAAATATGAGCATATACAATCGCCTTTTGTTTTCATTTTTTTAAGCTATTTCGGTCACCCAAATAAAAGTTAAGGAATCTATTGCATGTCATCACTATATGGTATCACTAAATATCGCAAAAAATATGGATGACTGAAATTCTCGTTGCACCTTTAAGCTTCTAACTCATATGAATGCCTTTTTTCGAAGTAATGAGGAAACATGAAGATTTGCAACCTTACTTGATCAAAACACTTGTTTGAAACTATCAAGGATACGTTAGTGTTATGCTTGAAGCCTGATTTAATGAGTTATGTTAAACAAACAAGATTTTTGCCTCTCTGAATCTGCATATTGTGGTAGAGGAACATGTAATGTAATTACTGTGAATTAGGGCATGTGCACTGCTGTAATTAGAAGTTTGCTCGGAAAATGAAAAGCTGCTTACGAATGATATGATCAATTGACCGTAAACTGTGGGCCTCTAAACTAAAAATGTGTTGTAAATCTATGAAGCCATAGCGTAAATCCTAAAGTAAAATTTCTGAGGGGAATATGAAAGTAAAAAAGGGCTTGGATATGCCCTTATTGCGTGTGGACCACCACTGTATGTGCTTAAATGTAATTAATGAAGTCAAAACAATATTGTATAGATTGACACATGGTCATGTTTTCTTTAAATTTAGGTAATCGTGGTATAAGCTATAATGTCATTAATACAATGAGTAATGTAAACATTCTTGTATTGATTTATACCACACGATATATGCTAAATGTAATAAACGAAAATAAGGAGATTATAAGAACTCTTTTCATAGATAGATTAGAATCGATGGGCAATCGTCAAAGTAGCAGTTTGAACCTTGATTTTTTAATCCTTTGTCCCACTCGGCTGCTCAATCCATATTATTGGGAGATCTTACCCCGAGTGAATGTTATTAGGTACATCATATCCATTTATGAAATTACAAGTCCAAATTAACTGCAACAAATAGTGCTTGTATATGGCCCTATCCATATCCATGGCATAACCATGATCAGGTCGTGCATTCGTTACCTGACAACGGCGATTCCACGTGACTTTGATACCCCATGTTTGAGGTATGTACTCCAATTCATTGCACAGTTGTGCCTTCATGTTTGAACGCATTGTTAGCTGTAATTGAAAATGCCCTTTTTACCACGGGCGCCATTTGTTGAAGAATGACGGTATACAAGGACGCCGGACGCCTTATCATCGAAACCGAGTGGGAAAAAAATGTGTCTACCCGGTGAGCGCAGCGAGCCGGAAAATTTTGGCGCCCCCTCTATTGAGAAATCCTGGATCCACCCCTGTGAAAATCAACCTGGAATAGTCCGATTTTCGTTCCATATAATTGTGGGCTCTTTTGTACTTGGTATGCAATATGGTATTTAACGGTTGCAACGAGAGATTTCAAATAACATTGTCCCGAAAAATGTTAAATTTCTGATATTTGGCACTGGTGTAAAGCTTTTATATCAAAAATATTCCCATCTGTAGGATTAAGCTGAGAACTGTTTCTTTGGTAACAAAAATTGTGAATTCTAATTTCGTATAGCACAAATAACGAAATTCAGCCTATGATTTTCTATTGAAATATGATCATATACAAATCGCCTTTTGTTTCATTTTAAGCTATTCTGTCACCAAAATAAAGGAAGGGAATCTATTGCATGTCTATCTATATTGTATCACTACATATCACAAAAATATGGATTACCTTGAAATCTCTCGTTGCACTCAACCTTTAAAGCTTTTCGAACTCAATACAAAAAATTGGGAATCCTTTTTTCCGAAGTTAAGATAAACATGAAGATTTGCAACCTTACGTGATCAAACCTTGTTTGAAACTATCAGGATAAGCTTTAGTGTTATTGCTTGCAGCTGAAATTTAATGAGCTTATGTTTAAAACCCCAATATTTTGCTCTGAATCTGTATTGTTGGTAGAGGACATGTAATGTAATTACTGTGAATTAGTGGCAATGTGCACGTACTTAGAGAGATTGCTCGAAAATGAAAGCTGCAATGACAAATGAATGATCAATTGAACCCTAAACTGTGGGCCTAAAACTAAAATGTGTTGTAAATCTATAAGCCTAGGCGTCATCCTAAAGTAAAATTTCTGAGGAAATCGAAATAAAAAAGGGCCTGTGATTGCCCTTATTGTGTGGACCACACACTTTATGTGCTTAAATGTAATTACTGTAAGTCAAACAATATTTTTAGATTGAACATGGTCATAGTTTTTCTTAAATGTAGGTAATCTGGTATAAGCTAATAATGTCATTAATACAACTGAGTAGATGAACTTCCTTAGTATTGATTGATACCACACGATATATGCTAAATGCTAATAAACGAAAATAAAGTCATATTAAGAACTCTTTTCCTAGATAGATTGACATCGCATGGCAAGTTCAAAGTAAGCAGTTTTTATGAACCTGGATTCTCTGACCCACAAAACAACAATTTTCTTCCATTTTACCAGTCGTGTGGGGAGAGCGCCACTCTGATCTGGAAAAGTTTTTGTGTACCTGCCCAAGCCGGAAATGTGATCTAATTAGGCCAAGCCAACCAAATTCTCTCTTGTACTGCTGGTGAGTTTGTATGCCACTTCATCCCTCTCCGTCCTGGAGACATCAACACGGTAAAATGACCTAATTAGCATTAAATTCAGCCTTGTCATAGATATTCATTAATTTTATTCATTAACCAGTTGGTGTCCTCAGTACAACTGAATTCTTGTATATGTCGGGGGGTCCTTCTTCTTCCCATAGCCATGCGCTGCTAAGGTCCTGTAGTGTATATTTCTAAGGCAGCGGTTGGCTTTGGTTTCAATTCTTCCAACTTTTGGCAAAAAGAACCATCTGCCAACCTTCAAATGGGATGTCCAGACCGGGATGTACAAACAAAACCCATGTTTAAAGATGTTTAGGGCTTGTTTTTTTGACATAACTGGGCAGAAACAGTGCATAATGGCTCTATTAGGTTAGAGCTGGTCCATACCAAAATTCAACTTGTCTTCAGATCTTCTTTGCAACACCAGTTGCTTTACAATGTTACTACTAGAGCCAACGTTGGGGCGCAAACTCGGTCCTAGACCACCGATCCCATTCTTATATAAGGGTGGTCCAAACCTTGGATTCAAGGTCATGTGAAGAGAATTAAATAGCATTTTTTTGTATCAATTTAGAAAAATCCTCCTCTGCGTTTTTTCATGAGCTATACACACAAAATTCGTCACAACGACCCGACACAAATCCCCATATGGGTGTAACACAGATATGTGGCTCAATGTCCCTGGGGCAGAGATAGGGGGCGTTTTCTACAAAATGGGTACGGTTAGTGGGTACCTCCCATTCCTCCCTCTCCTCTTCCTCTTCTTCTCACCCTTGCCCCTTTCTTCTTCTTCCTTTCCTTCCTCTCCTTCCTCCCCCTGAACTCCTTGCCTCACCGTCTTGTTCTCCTGTTACTTCTCCCTACACTATCCTATCCGCCTCCCTTGTCACTCTCCCTATCTGCCATTTGCCGAAAAAAACCAGGGAGAACCAAGTGGGAAAAACGGTTCCTGTTTTTTCACTCTACGTCGTTATGATTGTTCCTTGGTCTGTAGGAGCTGGGTTTCCCTTATGGCTTTTGTACTATCACATTCCGATTTGCTTGACCATCATTTCGTTTTTTTTTCCTTATGTTTTCCCAACAAATGGGTTTCTCAGAAGGAACAGAACAGGTTGAGTAAGCTCTGAGGCACTTCTTTGACAGTTCGTGTGGGTCATGGGGCACAAACGTGGCGTGTGGGGGGGGGGGGGGGGTTGTTTTTTTTTTGAGCATCACAGAACCTTGCTCTTCTTTACAGAACCCTCAAATATTTGAGAGACCCTACTAAGTGTTCTGCCTAGTCTAAGTCAAGAACCAAAATTTTCTAGAAACAAGTATATAAATGGAAAGTCAAATGTATGTTTTTCTCCTACAAAGAAAATAGCCAAGATTGTCCAGCCAATTTTGTCTTTTGCTCCCCCCCCTTTGTAACATCACATAGGTTGTGTACCTAATCTTACACAGTGTGTTTTTATTTTCCGTAGGTAACATCCCAGGATTACCTCCTGACGTGACTTTGTCACCCAGAGAGACCTGGTCCTGTCTGACCAATGAACATGTGTATCCAAGATGCAGAAAGCTTAACGTCATAGTTTTATGTGAAAGATTTAATGGTAAATAATGTCCATTCGGGAACCATTAAGAAACCAAATCACTGCACATCGGCAATGAATTTGAAATTTAAAATAAATACCAAATGTGCAATATTCAGGTTACAACCTTGACTTCTCAGTGTTACAGGTATTTTGGTATTACCAGAGTCATTGTCCCTTGTATCCACGGAAAAAAACCACTTTTGGAAAATTGTTTGGTTTGTGATGTCAATATACCACTGTCTTCACAAGCTTCACTATCTACGGGAGTGGGACAAGCCTGGTCAAATCATGCATGTTATAAATCAAACAACTCCAAAAACAAATTTAAAAACCAACTTCAGATTTATCAAAAGTTTTGTTACAATTAAAAGCTAAAAACCTCGTACCCTCTTAGACAAAGACTAATGTAAAGGAAGTGCTTCTGTTAAAAAGGGCTGCCTATTTGTTATAAAAAATACCACTTGATTGCATGAAAATATGATTTGACATGCATACCCTATCTGTACATTTTCATGCCGATGATAAACTTAAAACATTAATAATGTCGATACCCAAAACTGTAAGGTTTGTTTATCGGCCCCATTTTTTCTGATTACTTTAAAATATTATTTTTCCTCAATTTATTTGAAGAAAAGATTTATCGACGGACAATATTTTGTTTTACTATAAAATGAGAGAAGGGGAATACCCTATTTGTTTTTGTTTGCTCTAAGTGCACCTGTTTAGATTGCACAATAGGGGAAAGTGGGGAATTCCCAAAATGCTAAAATTAGTAGCTGACTCAGCTTGTTTATGCTTTACAAAAAGATCAAAACAATTTGCAAGATCTTGGAATTCCCCCACAAATGATATATATGAGTGATGGAATTTATATTGTAAACTCTGATTTATGTGCAAGGTCAGTTTATGCATCGAATGAATGTATGTTCTATTTTCGGACTTGGATTTTTTGTGAAGTTAGTATATAGGAGATTTGCGCTCAGTCCCTCGTCTCGCGTCAGCAGTTGCAATCAGCTATCAGTATGGATGTAGCTAGTTTTATCTACAATATAGTTAATAGGTAGATTTGAGCTCCCCACGTGCCAGGATTTATTATATTTATAATTCCATTGAGCAGAGTTGCGTAATCTTTATCCTACTGTCGTCTTTGAAGCCGAAAGTGCTGGGATCAAAATATGAGTCCAATTGTGACAGATAGAAATCGTGGTGATTAACTTGGACGATATACTGTGATATTATTAGCGCCGAGGGACTTAATTAACCTTGTCGTCTGAACTGCTGGACCAAGATTACCTCCAGGACTGAGAGATTCCCTTGGAATATACTACCTGAGGAGTTTTGTATGAACTTGTGCGCTGTCATTTTGAGATCTTCGGCGTGAGGACTATCATCGGTTGAACTGGTCAACGCTTCTTTTGGACAATAGTGGGACTTCTTGAGGACCATAAGTATACATTAATCTTAAATATTGAGTGTAATTTATGTACGTTGTTTTGACTAACCAAATTTCTTGAACCAAATCAAGTAAAGATCATTAAAAACTGGTATTTTATATAATTTATATCATTTGTGCACAAGGCTCATTTAGTTGGTTTGAAAGGTATTTCTGACCTTAGACCGTCTAACGAGACGTCATAACAGGTTGTTATTAGCACTGATATAATCCTTTTATTTATCCTGAATTGGACATTGCTGTTATATTTGCATAAAATAAAGATTGGTTATGTTCTCATCTTCTGCAGGCATGTAAAAAAAGGAGTTTATTTCAAGACTTCCTAATTCTGAAGAAGCACGATGGGCGGAATATGATATGCGATCTCAAGGATGAGCTGATTAAGTTGATTCAAAGGGTGACGAAGCCAGAAGGTTTGTTGGCCTTGTAGAGTGAAGTAAAATCAAGCATTGACGATTTGTGAAACTGTTCTTCTTCTCACCCCATCGTATGTTGATTGAGTATCGTCATTAGCAGTCTTAGCAATTCCCCCAACATTGATGGAGGGTTGGGGAAGGGGGAGGTTGAAGGGGAAGTTTGGGCTTTCAATTGAGCGATAAACAGAGCTTGCAGGTTCTTAACTGCTAGCCCGGTGAGCAAATAAAAAATGGTGGTGAATGTCCAGCTATTTCTCCATGACTTCTCCTGGTAAAATCCGAGTACATTTCGAGTATGTACCTGTTGAAGATGTACATTTTGAGAGCACGGTGTCCTTGTCAAGATACCTAATAGCCTCAATTCGACCCAAGCGAAATCTGGAAGCTGTCATGTTCTGTTGAATATTGCCAACTAAGTGCTTGAAAGGGATGTGCGCTTGGCTGGCAGCCACCTAGTATGAACAAATGGTCTTGACGATTTCCGATGGCATTGTACAATCTATAAAATGGGCAACACGCTTTGGATAACCTGTTTTTATGTTTGCAAGAGCGCTATATTAAAAACATTATTTTGTCGAACTAATTTCTTCAATGCGCAAATATGAAACTCTTTCATGCATTTTCAATCACTCTAGTTCCCCGAATATCAGTACATTTCTATAACATTGCCCTCGAAAATGTACTACAAGTACTTGAGATACTCAAAGTGTACTTGAAATATACCCTTTGAGATGTACGCCCTCGAACAAAAAAAATGCTGATTTTTTTGTGTATTAATTAAAATTTCAACTAGACTAAAGATAGTCCATCCTAAAGCTGAATTCCAAAGGTTGAGATGAATTGATTTGAATGTCTCAAAGGTTATCGAGAGCTCATTCGAGGCTATTTCAAACAATGCCCTAAATGTTGTTTTCATAGTAGTGAATGGATAGTCACCAAAGTTGCTTAGGATGCCTACTTTTTGAAGTGTGGCCTTTAGTGGGGGGTACAGAGCTAATTAGGTTTATAGCCGTTATTCAATATGACGTCAGCCAACCAACTGGTTTGTGGACAAGATGCTAATATCAAGACTACATACTTAACGTCAATCGATCCATGTTTAAGAGATTGCAACAGGGATCATTGACAGGAATATGTAGTACTGGAATGCGTTCGATCTTGTCCCCAACAGCCTGGCTATTGAATCGTCCTATAACTATGACATATTTGATATGCTAACATGTGTGAACAACCCAGGTTTTGGAAAAAAATCATTTTATTTTTTTTATTTTTTTTAAGTTGAGATTTTTTATACGTTAGGTTTCTTTTTTAAAGACCTAATGTCCCTCAAGTAGTTTAGCTGCAGATAATTTTGCTTATTTGTTTGCTTGGATTTGTATAATACTGTTCTTTCAAATGAACATGTTCTTTGATATTCGTTACCTCATGGGTTTGATGTTGGTCGCATGGCTCATTATGTATACTTCCCTCTTGGCACCATCATTCATGAATCTACATACTTATAGGATTTCACTTTGATGTTGAGGATACCCAGATTTTTTTTTCTGAATTTCACCCTAAAATCGCTGTGACTGTGAGAAGGGTTCTTTTCTTGCAAACCTTAACCGCTTGCTTACTAAATCAATCACACTGGCTAATGCAAAATATTGCAGCTCAACAAGATAAAAGCAAAATCTTTGTCATTTCCTCCCTAGGGTCATGGCAGATACCTGACATTCAGCTTATTATTCTTGATATTCACTCATCAAACGTGCAGTACACATTACAAGTAACATAGATTGTAGACTACAAATGGTAAGCATGAACAATAATAAACATATGCAAGTTTCTGATCGAATAAAATTGTGCTTGGTGAAGTAAATTCCATATTTCTTTGAAACATGTCCTGTGAGTCAATCGACAAACCTCAAACGAGTTGTATCAGAGAAGGTGCCAAGTGCAAGGAGGAATGGAACAATGCGGACATATTGCCAAGATAAGCTCAAAGGTGGCCCGTTTACAGATGCTGCAGCAATATTGAACTAATGCTAAACTAATACACAGTTAAATAAGCAAAACAACCTGCCACTATACTTTAGTATACACTGTCCTGCTGAGTTCCCTCATTGCAATCATTTATCCCAGGGGTGCTTGTGACACCTGCTTAGAATACACACAAAAATACATAGCCAACATTTCATTTATTGGCTTCAAGCATTTTACTACTCTCAGGGATGCGACATTTCTAGAAAGCTTAAGAAATGACTCGCCGATAAGGAATGGAGGACCCCTCTATAGTTTTTGTCATGACGCATGATTAACTTTTGAAACATTCCACATTTTAAAGGGACATGTCCCAAAGTTTAACTTTTGCATTTTCAAAATCCCCACTTTTACATAAATTCCCTAAAAACGGTTTATAAAAATATAAAACCGGCTTCAATGGGTAACTGAAATTTCAAATATGAACCCTTTCCCCCCCCAAGAACCACAATGCGCTTTGCAAGGATGTGCTTAGATTTATAAGCATATATATAGCTGGCATTCTGGTTCTTGGGGCGGGAAATGACCCTCTTTTTGCATTTTGTTTCTGGGGGGCTGAACACTAATGGAATTGCCATAAACAACATCAACAATGTTACATACATACCATCACATCACTATGTGGTAATGTTAATGCTATCTACCAAGGGCTCAGTTCATGAGCCTTTAATGCCATTTACCGGACAGCTGACGGCCTATCCTGGGTATCAAAATCATACTAAATACAGGTTGATGTATTTGTTCAATACAATTGTGAATGAAAGCTATTGAACTGTAGCTCAATGGTAATTGTGATTTTATATGATATAGATAGTATCATGAGCTAGATGGCGTTTCTTGAAAATAACACAGCTTTAGCGCTGGGCCCCTTGGTTAACACCGGTCGAGCGGCCGCAGGCCGCGAGACCGGTGTTAACCAAGTCCCAAGCGCGAAGCTTGTTATTTTTACGACGCCATCATAGCATGCATCGTTAATATAGCTACCTTAGAGTAATAATATAAAATACATTTTACAACATATTTTTGGTTAAAACATGCTAAAATTGGTTGATACGAAATACTTTGTCGCAATTTAAATTTAACATATTTAAAAACCCTGTCCGTGTCACATCATCACCGTCTATTGACGAGCGTTACCAAAATTCCAAATGGGTTGTATGGATTGCTCTGGCCATTAACCTTCGAGTGACTAAAGCTATAATTATTAAAGCTTAACTTGCCATGGTTTAATTGATTAGTGCTTTGCTAATACGAAGCAAATATATATGTATTTAAGTTTATCCTTGGTAAAGGGGGGGGGGAAGAAATAAATCAACCAAGCCTATCGTAATAAAGACTATACCCTATTCAGCCTGGAACATCTTGATTATTCGTGCAGAAATTACAAAGGGTTATCAGTGTTTGAGTGCAATTGCATATGGTTGAAGATGAAGAAACACAATAAAACCAATCTTGAATCGGTGACCGTCACGTATAGTATCTTTTCTAATTATGTACTATCTTTATGTGTATGTGTGAATGGTCGACATTTTGTGGAACGCATTTGCTTTCAAATGGAAATGACGGCGTCGATGGGGCAGCTTTCTGCAGCTTGATCCCAAGAGGTTGAAGCTAACTTAGTACTGTTTTTTTTTTTGGTGGGGGTGGTATCCTCTATATTAACCAGTGTTTGGTCAATTTAATGTTCATGGAGGAGGTTTTTGTTATTTGTTTGTTAATTTTTGTCTTTTGCAATTACCCTAAAGAAATTGCAGTTCTGGCATACATTTAAAATGAAGTATGAACATCAATTCTGATGATCTCATCAATATATTTGCTGTGGTAAAAATAAATAATTTGTGTATTTTTTTTATTTTAGATAGAAATTTTATCGACGACTACGCGAAATCAATTTTTAAAGTTTATTTACAGGTACCATACCGCTCAATGTTTCTACTACATAGGGGCATAGGTTTGACACCATAGAACTTGTATCTTAAGTTTGCCATCATTATATATTACAGAATCGCGGCCGCGTATATAATTGTCAGACATGATTTCTAGAACCATTACCTGACCCGCTGTTTAGTTGTGACCCCGACTTCCGAGTGTGCAGTTATTAAAAATAACAAGCTCAAGAGCTTTATTAAAATAACACCCCGGTAGCCTTCTCGCACCCGATTCGTAGTAGTAACGCACGGAAAACAATATAAACAACAAAAGACGCTAGCACGAGAAGTGCATTAGCTCATCCGCTACCCCGCTAGCTTGCTCATGATATAATAGCGCGGTCATGGCCATTGTGTTGTAGCCATAGTTCCGCTGTGTGAAGACCGTTATATAATCCACAATCTCAGTACATAAGCTAAAGGGTATGTGGTATTGTTTATTTAAGGGCTGCCTCGTGTGCCTCTTTGTATCTTATCAGGACAAAAGCATGTATATCTCCTTTCAAGCTCTATAACAGGGCAGCTTAGCAACATCTTCCTGTTTCTTCAGTTAAGTAATAAATGGTCAATTGGACTGGAGGAATACTCTAAGCTTGGCTTTTTCTCAGATAGCATGCCCCTGAACTTTCTCAGACCTTTTGTCATTTTTTTTTTTTCTTGAGACAAATGTATTTTGGGGAGAAAAAACACAGTGCGATATGTTAAATAGTTGTAAAACACCAACTCAACCTTGATGGTGAAATATAACATTATGAATTATAGAGGCCTCCTTCTCTCTTATCCGGCGATGTCCTTAACACAAACTACTGCCAACGGGGCATCTCATTTTCAGCGTGGTTGTGGTCATTTAATATTCTCAGGCTCTTAGGAGATTTGCTAGGAATTCTCCCAGAATCATACCAACTTGTCGCGTCATGTATCAGCTTAATGCAATTTTTAATATTTCAAGAAATGCTTGTGCATTGCTAATAAGATTACAACCCACAATACGTACCAAATTGCCTGCATTTTATTACTTAATGCTTTTAATTTTTCCTAAAAACAAAATGCAAAAAACATTTCTTACTTTTAAAGGCCAATCAAAGCCCCATTTCAAATGGACACTCCTTATTACTATAATCTAGTCTGTCTGCTTCATAATGTATACCAGTATTTCCAGACTAGAAATATTGCATAATAAATATTGATCGTTATTCTCACTATCCGTTGCAGCCAGAGTCGATGGCTTTTGTGAACACCTTTTGGCAAAGAAATTGCTCGCCGCTCTTTAGAAAAGACCGAAGGTAACTAGTAAAGAATGAACAACTGAAAGATGGAAAGGTTGCTGAGAAAACAATGTCAAGATTGGAAAAAATACGGAAAACAAGGACCAGGAAGAATGGGTAATGTTGCCCCCCTCATTTTTTACACCCGATAACAGTATAGTCTAGGCAAAATGTGTAACATTGTTTCACACAGCGATCAAAAATAGAACATTACTATTGGTTGGTTATTTTTGGTACTTTGCCATTTGTCTAATCCCACCCACTTGGTCTATGCCATGTGGCTAACTCCAATTGGTCTAATACCATTTAGTTAATAACCTTGTAGGCTAAATAACCATTTAGTCTGACAGCCATTAGTCCATATTCATCTGGTCCAAATCTCATATCGCCAATTCCATATCGTCTAACCGAGTTGGGTCTATGCATTTGTCTATACCTCTGGGGTCTAATATTCAGTTTGTCTAATATCACTTTGGTCTCATACCTAATTGTCTAATATCCATTGGTCTAATATCCATCTGGTCTAATTTCCCATTTGGTCTAATAATACCCATTTTGGTCCTAATACCCATTTGGTCTAATATCCATTGGTTCTAAGGGTATCCATTTGGTCTATTCAATCTGGTCAAAAAAACAAATGGGTCTTAACCAAATAGATATTGAACAGGACATTAGAAGCCATACACGTGATTTTTAGTGCATACCTATTGGTTTGAGATTGAAATGACGACGCCTTTTTGTGATTTGCCTGATTATGTCGCTATAAAAACCCACAATGTTCATATCCTGACCCATGAAATGTTTTAGCATTAAACTCATAATTTATAATTTTGAAATATCAGTTTCAATTCTAGGTTTGTAATTTTCTTTGTGACATATTGGGTGCATATGGCGCGATCGGCAATTTTCAGGGAAATAGCCGATTTATCGCTGCGCTGCCAATGCGGAAATAAGTGCCGAAAATAACCTTCTCTATATTGCCGAATTCTCGCCGGATCCTATACCCATAGAAAATTGTGAAAACAAATACCCACCCCAAGTTTCGCGACCACCCCGTGTCCTTACGAAACTCTCCATGAACACCTTTAATTGATTAGTTCAGCATAAAAACCTTACATGCTAAACTATGTTTTAAAACCGTCCTCGTTTATACCGTCCGATCATTGGGGCTATATGCTTTTAAAGTTTATTCACTTCCAATATCAATGTGTTTGGTTTTTTTATCAATTTCATGAGAACTTGTGTTTCGGAAAGCAAACACCTGCTTGGTATGGGTTCCTGCGCTTCGCGAGAGAGAGAGTGGCACTCCTCCCGCGTCACTTACTCTGAATGCTCTGGCGACACTTTAGTCTGTTTTACTTTTATAAGCCCCATTATCATCTCTATATTTTCTGCTATAGTTGAATCACTTATACAAATTTAAAATCCTTTCTAATAACACTCGCATGAAAATGTTCGGTTTGGAAAGGGAAGATTGCAAGGGAATGGCCGCTCTCAGCCATGTCGTCCGACTTTTTTGGATACCCCCTGGCCTCAAAATGCCAAAATTTCCCCTATCGTTAATACCTTTCCTCGGATTATCCTGCTGGAAAATTAACTGTCCCCGGCGACTCGAATACATACACCAGCTCAGACAAACTCTCTGGTGTGGCAAACAATTCCCTGACAGAATATGTTTGGGTGGTGTTTTATTAACGTATAGGGTATAATTGCAAAAAATCATTACTTGCTTAGGGTAGGGAGAAAGACGATCCTTGTTTCAGTATGTAAAATTGCGCTACTGATATTGGTTTAGGGGCGCAAATTGATCAGTCTTGTGTTCAGGGAGCCTAATTTCGCGGCTGATACTGTTTAGAGTGAAAATTCAGGTTGAGAAATAAACGTATTTAGGGATGCTTTTAAGATGCTTGGACCGATGAATACCCAAAAAGAAAAAAAAGCCCTTGTCATTGAGAAGTGGCCCCCGGAAAGAATACAGTGGTTCTTTTTAACAACAGTTTAAAAACACATGATAACCAACTTAAGTCTTCAGTTACATTTTTCTTTTACCTAAGCACCACACACTTTTGCTTCATAGTAGAATTTATATAGATAAACTAAAACAAACTACATTGGATAGGAACGCCGAGTATTATACAATAGCCCAGCAGTATCTTAACCTTTCAACAAGCTGATTTTTAGACCCCCACACGAATGAGAGCTTACGTTAACCTGATATGTTAGATGATGAAATCATTAATCCATAAGTTTGTGCCTTGACGTATCACCGTAATTCTAGAACTTTGTTCAACAGATCAAATCATAAACCGCTGTTATTTGCACCACATTATGGTATACAAACGAGGTGATTCCCAGGGTTGCACGCAACATTAAATGAATGGACTGCAATACGGTACCGAAACCCGTCGCTTCTTTTGTTCCTAGCCATCGATTAAACGCACAACCCTATTGTACCAATGCAAACAAAGGCACATTCGTGATCCACACAGTCTCGTCTCTCCTACGTACCTTTCAAAGCATTAGTTTCGTGCTTGCCTTGAAGCTTTTGTCAGATTTTCCTCTAGGGACGTTTTAGGGATATGTCCTCAAAATTGAGGTTTGTTTTTTTATTAATTTAGTCTTGTACTGTGTTGGTTGGCCATTCCCAACCGATGCGCCAAGCTTGGTCGAATAACCACTACATGACGGTTTCAGAATTGACTTCTAGTAACTCATCCGACTTTGACCCAATCGTGTAAAATACATATAACACGATATTTCTACCGCAAAAAAACCTAGGCCAACACCCATGTTGTGTTTTTCATGTCACGGCAGATCTACAGGCATTGACAAGCATTATCTAATAAGTAACACTGATGGATTGGTGTTTGTGCTAATATGTGATTAACCTCGTCTACCGAGGGGGGTGGGGGTTACACCGGCCTTCAGGTTTTTTCCCCGTCTTGCGAAAACCCCTTTTTTGGTGCCAAATTATTATATACTTTTCAACTGACATTTCGCTCCGTTATTCATACAAACAAAGTCAGTGGAGTCTGGGTAAGATATAGGGTGATCCAAAGTGTGAGTGGGGTTGGGTGGGGTGGCAACCCCCCCTTGATCGGGAGAGAAATGCCAACATGCCTGCACAACACAGAAACATCACAGCACTGATTTTGGTACCAATCAATCGCTATGTCCTCCTTTTTCCATGATGTCCAAAGAGTACCAACTGGCCTAGCATTACGTCACAATGACGTCCATAAAGTTATCATTTAGCAAAGGTCAATTTCCATATACAAACCATAAAGAAAATTTCACCTTTTCGCCAGAAAAAAAATGTTAGTATCTCCGATTTTCTTGTGGTTTTGTGTCGCCTGCCCTAAGGCAGAAGACACCAAATAGGATCACTTTTCCACTGTTGTTTGTTGTGAAAAAGGTTAAACATTGCCTGTACTATCCACATTTGTGGATTTAAAACCCAAACTTGGGTCATAGGTGCCACATTATCCTCATTTGTTGATGAGGTCACATACCAATGTCAAGGTAATGTGAGGTCCATTTGTAGATGGTACAATTTGTATAAAATGTAAAAATGACCTCACTTGAAAAGGTGAGTTCAATTGGAACCACATTTGGTTTATGGATTTTTTACATGCAACCCTCATTTGTTTATGATATCAAAGGTCACATCTCAAGGTAAAAGTCATGTCAGGCCTATCATTCACAAACCGTGACGGCGGCATACACGCGGTCCGATGTATTTTGGCTCTACTTGATGGACAAGATAGCTTGATCATAATAGAGCTTTTAGTGCTATAATCATGTTTTTTTGAGTTCGCTCAAAATGGCGAAATCTCAATTTTTCTTTCCACCCAATGTTCATACTTTTCATACTTTCCTCAACTGACGTCATAGTTGAGTCCATAATATGGGAGTTGGTACTTATTTTGGTAGCCAATGGAAATAGAAACTCCACGCAATCCTATGGTACCAAATATCGAGGATCGGTGTTCAATAACAAAAATCACAGGGGGTGGTAACCACCGTCCCCCTTCGGGTGTTTTGTTACAAAAATGGGCGAAGGTAAGGACGAGGGTAACCGCCGTTTGAAACATTGCAGTGCGTTCCTCAGCCTGCACGAATCGGCGAAATGATCTTCTGGGGAGATCAAGTGGACCTTGGGTATTTTTCAAAGCAAGGTCATGAGACCTGAGTGACTGAGGCGCCTAAGGCGAGGGTCAAATGAGAGAAGCTCAGTAGTCGCTGGCTAAGGAGATTCCTCGCAGGAATACCAATGATGGAAATGGTACGTCTCTGGATTGCATCAAGTTTAAATAGTGTAGCAGGTGTTGTTCCACACTATGCTAAGCTTGCATATTCCATGTGGATCGAACCATGGATTATATATAACAGCCCTTGAGTTGTCTAAGATATGGTGCAGGCTCGACAGAACCAATCCTAGTCGCTGACTGGCAGTTCTTTGCCATTTTGGTAATCACAGAAGACCATGCGTATCTTTGCTGATGGAGATGCAAGTAGATCGATGGACCAAATAAATCATCAAATTAATGCGTTTCTAAGATGATTTTTTTTTACACACAATAGAGTGCTGCCAGTGTATACAGGATCCAATACAGGCCTATTTAGCTTAATTTGCTGAAATCTGCTCAATATGCTGATAAGCACTAGTCTGCTACTAGAATAAATCTTGCAAGAAGCCCTCATGAGATTTTGAACAAGGGAAACTTGGCAAGCTCACTGCACAAAGGCAAGCTCACATGACACGAAGACATGCCACGCACTATTTTTTAAATGTCATCTTACAACATTGGCAGATTATGTTATAATTGCAATTTTCCAGTGGGACAACTAGAGGAAACCAAAGGGGAATGCAGAGAAGACCTGAGAGAGATGATACAAATTCAGAGAGGTGAGGTAGTTGTTTTTCAACTTACAAGTGAGAAAAATATATCGAAAGAGATTCGAATCAAGTGGTCAATATTTGATCGTTGTGATATTTCTGTGTTAATTCTACGATTCCCGTGATTGCAAAGCAATTCAATGTACAACCTCAACGTTTTTAGTTTGGCGGTCTGAAAACAGAATCAATGAATAAAGACTTATCGAATTTCCATGTGCCAATGACATTTTGGACATGTTTAAATTGTACTGAGATGATTAAAATGTGTTGTATATTTGTATATGATTTCACAAGAATTGAAACAAAGTTGGACCAGTTATTTTGCAAATTCTGCAGAAGTACTATTCATAATAGCACACACATCTTGGCATGTATTATTTTATCAGGTTTGACTAAAGGTAATTTTTCAACAATCCTGAAATGTTTCATACAATCTGATCATGAAGGTTAATATATTTTCCAATCATATAAAACCAACAATTGAAAAAAAATTGCCGACATTTATGCTAAATCTTTAGACTTATGCTTAAATCATGACCACACATGATGTGTTAAATGGATGTTTTCACCCTTTTCAAACACATCTTGCTCAGTGTAGGGGTAATCTTCAAGTCCTTGATATCTTGCCAATAATTCTCCCATTTGATACTCATCATTTATCTATCCCTTGCAAGCATTTTAACCAAACTCTTTATTAATTGACCAGTCCGGTCTTGACAGAGACTAAAATTTAAATCCTGGAATGATTCTGTTCTAAGTCTGAGATTGCATCTCATTACTCACCCAAACTAATACCTAAAATAATAGTCAGTTAATGAAAATCAGAGGTAATGACATATACTTTAGCCAAGAATCAAGCATAGTGGTTTCTGTAGCCGAGGTCGACCTCGGGGAAAAATGAATCTGTAAAAGCAAGAAATACAATTACTCTAATAACAGTAATGAGAACGCCATAGATCAGTATATCCTATAAAGCAGTTGCCAATCTTAAATGTCTTCCTGCAAATAATGCATTAGACTGTAATACTGTAAATGTTGTTTTCTGATCAGTCATTTGTAATAACACTGAAGCCATATGTTGCTTAAAAATACAATAATTGAATGGTGTGCTTTTGATCTTGATTAGTGGACAATGATAATTCATTTTAAATTTAAATAATATAGGTTTGAAGCCTGTCTCCAAGAAGCAAATGCCAGTGAAGAAAAAGAGTTGATGGATGCTAAATGGTTCTTGCTGAATGATCCTATACCCAGTTGTACTCTCCAAGGAGAAGGCAACTTGACAAAAGAGGTACCTAAGAGTGAAGTTGGATGCATTTGGTCTGATTGTCACATTGCGCAGTCAAAAGCAAATGCAAATTTAAGAACACATTAAAATGCATGAACATATTTTGTCCCCATCAAAGGTATTGGATCTTTTCAACCGCATGACAATAACAATGGCCATGCACTGCATGACAATATAACAATGGTCATGCACTGCGTGACAATATAACAATGGTCATGCACTGCATGACAATATAATAATGACCATGCACTGCGTGACAATATAACAATGGCCATGCACTGTGTGACAATATAACAATGGTCATGCACTGCGTGACAATATAACAATGCACATGCACTGCGTGATAATATAACAATGGCCATGCACTCCCAGATGAAAACAAATGTGGAGTGTTTTTCTCCTCCGCATACCGGGCCGATTGTTGAATGGCTTGAGGTCCATGGTTGGCTAAATCTATGTGTATCCATTGGTCACTGATATTGGTGAAAAGAAATCGAGGTGACATTTTATTCATTTTCAAGAAGATGTGCCAGTTTTATGTACGAGAACTGACGGTTATATGATTTTAATAATTCATTATGAATTTGCACTTGGTTGTGCCCTGATGTAAACTACATAATTTGTTAAACAGTTGGATATTTGATCAATCTGAAAGAGAACAAAAGTTATATATTCACTCTTTTAACAATTCTTGTCATTTGGAGAGTCGCAGCCTGATT
>JAMKCH010021852.1:0-77121 GCA_023653785.1 Ophioderma brevispina | reverse complement strand
TTCACCCACCCCTGGAAAAAAGTCCACATTTAAAAAAAAAGTACACAAAATTTGAAACTACCACATGGACTATGGTCATCATCATAAGCCATAGTCACTGCAGGGCGGAGGCCTCCCCAAGCTGGTGCCAAAGAGTTCTGTCTTGGGCTAAAGCTATCCATCTGGGACCAGCACGCTTGGTGATATCGTCCCTCCATCTCAGCTTCTGCCTTCCTTGATGCCTAGAACCGAGCCATGTCTACACTTGAGGTAAATGAAATTTGGGTTCCTTGCAAGTGTCCTTGTCTATGGCTTTTGGAAGGACTTCATCATTCATGTCATTGTCAAGAGATGTCATATTGTTAAAAAAAACAGGCCGGAAGTCTTGTAACTTGCAGGCCTAACCACCAGGCCCGTCGCACCCCTGAATATTTTTGACTTGTACTCACTGATATTAAAACCACAAAGGTTATAGACCGACCAAACAGTGTTCATAGCGTGGGAAACATGCATACGGTGTGCGTGTTTTTGTTTTAAACGCCATTTTCGTCGTCTGCTGAATTTAACGTCGCCGGCGACGCTAAATTATAAAATCGTTGTTTACCCATAATGAAGCTGATTTGGTCTTAATCATTTCAGGTGAGGGCTTTTGTATATAAAAGCCTTACAACCATGCAAACATATCGATTTTGAAAAATCTTGAGGGCGCACTATTTGTGATGTGATCTGGGAAAACCCGTCGCATGTCGCGCAGGACAATTTTGAAAAAATAAAGAAAATATCTTAAAATCTGCTATGTTGTACTTTATTTTTTGCCAGATTGTATAAGGCATAACATTTGATATGTGTATCATAGAAGAAAGAAGTAAAAAGTTATGGAAACTTTGCTATGAGAGTCAAAACTCAAAATATAAATTTTTCACCATGTGGCGGGTTTTCCCAGATCGCATCACATTTTTCAAATGTGCCAGTGTCTCTTTAAGACTGAGAATAAAGGTATGATTTTGGGACCAATACTCTTTACGGCAAATTCAAACCGGTGATTGCCTTGATAAACGTTTACGATGACACTCAACATTCCATCAGGAACAAAGCGAACAGGAACGGTGTAGACTGTTAAACATAACAAGTATGTTAAAAGATAATGTTGACCTCTGGTTCTGGTTACCAGAACTAGATGATCATTACAGGGAATAGCTTTCCTTTGTCAAAGACCATGGTACTAGTGGAAGACTCTTTGAATTGAAATTAGCCTGCTGTACGGTACCATCATGATCCGTACCATTTTGGGCGATAACAGAGTTGCGTCTATTTTCCCTTCTTCACTAACAGCTTTCTTCAGCTCTGCCACATTTTGGACATCACGAAATAAAGCCACTGTAACACTGCTCCCGGGAAACAGTTCCAGCTGGTGTATTTCTTCATGGGCAGACATTATTTTCACACTGTCAATCACTCACGTGTTAACCTCTGTTAACCTAATGTTTATAAACAAAAGTTACCGAAGTTCATCCTCACAAAGGTCATGCATTAAAGTAGTTGGAATTTTAGAAATATTTGGTATCTATAACACATTCACCCCTAAAGAAAAGAAGGAAATATTAAAGTATTCAGATTTAATTTTAAATTTTAATATGATAACGGAGTCAACAATAACTTAAATTTCATTATTTAACCCACCTCTATAAATTGCGAATAGGAACGAGGATGACACTTCAGCCAGTCGATCGAAAAATGGCGGCGCCCATAGGAGTTGAATTTGTGGCTGTTTTCGTTCTGTTTTTGACAACTGCATCCGTTTTGTTTTTCAAAATGAACGATGTGCAACCAAGCCCTTACATGGACGAGATTTTCCACATACCACAGGCACAGAGATATTGCAATGGCTCATTTACAGAAGTAAGGATTGACCTGCATTTTCATGTTTTCGCTTGATTGTGTACTGTACTGTGACAGGCTGTCGAATTTGATACCGCACCGTACATGGCCATGGCAGCGAGTTTTACGAGCCAGCTTGTCTAGCCGAATCACGCTCTAAACGTGGAGGTGATTTTGTACAGAGCTGGTGTATGAAACAGGTCACACGCAAATTAAAGGTGCAACGAGAGATTTTTGAGGCATCCAACTGAAATAATAATATTGTGTCAGAATATAGACTAGTGTTAAAACAAAAAATATAAATTTGAGTTTAAAGTAGATTCATTAAAAAGAACCCTACTACAGAATTAGAATACAGTTTAAATGAAGTAAATCTGTTACCTGTGTTATGACGTCTCGTAGACGTCTAAGGTCAGAAATACCTTTCAAACACAAATAAATGAGCCTTGTGCACAAATGATCTAAATTATATATAATAAACAGTTTTAATGATCTTTACTTGATTAAAAAAAAAAAAAAAAAAAATTGTGTACTGTACTGTGACAGGCTGTCGAATTTGATACCGCACCGTACATGGCCATGGCAGCGAGTTTTACGAGCCAGCTTGTCTAGCCGAATCACGCTCTAAACGTGGAGGTGATTTTGTACAGAGCTGGTGTATGAAACAGGTCACACGCAAATTAAAGGTGCAACGAGAGATTTTTGAGGCAACCAACTGAAATAATAATATTGTGTCAGAATTATGAATATAGTGTTAAAACAAAAAATATAAATTTGAGTTTTAGTACCAGAAAGTAGATTCATTAAAAAGAACCCTACTACAGAATTAGAATACAGTTTAAATGAAGTAAATCTGTTACCTGGTTCTTGCAAAATTGCAATTTCTAGCTTGAGATAAGCTGGTGAGTCCCAACGCAAAAAGATTCCAACCTGCAGTGAGCTGCACATTGCATAAACCCGTGTACAGAGATCGAAAATGCTAATTAAAGCGGCACTGGCACATTTTCACAAAATTTGAAATTTCTTCAATTTGCTCTCAAATGATAGTCTAGGCCATTGGAAGAACAGAGATATATTTTACACATAAAAATAACATACCCCAAAATAGATAGGGACTTTGATATGAGGATAAAGATATCCAGGTAATTTGTAGGCTAACTTTTAAGTTTTCCATAATCAACAAATGTGTATATTACATAAATATTTTTGACTCGTACTCACTGATATAAAAACCACAAAGGTTATAGACCGGTCAAACAGTGTGCATAGCGTGGGAAACATGCATACGGCGTGCATGTTCTTGTGTTAAACGCCATTTTCGTCGTCTGCTGAATTTCGCGTCGCCGGCGACGTTAAATTACAAAATCGTTCCGTTTACCCATAAGGAAGCTGATTTGGTCTTAATCATTTCGGGTGAGGGCTTTATAAAAGCTTTACAACCATGCAAAAATATCGATTGTGAAAAATCTTGAGGGCGCACTATTTTTCAAATGTGCCAGTGTCTCTTTAATTAGCGCTAATGATCCCCGCTAATGACAATACAAATTTACCGCGCCCATTGTGACGTAAGAGATTCGACAAACTTCGGAACCGATTGGATCCCTTCACCAGTGATGTCATCGACCTTGGCTGGGTCAATACGCCTGCGCGATGCGATTCTATTCGTGTGCTTAATTTCCGAAGTTCACTGAAGTTCAGTATAAGGCTCAGAGGTCGACCCAATGTCCAATGATTTTTCCACCGTTGCCGATCTGAATCTTTAAAATTTTTACATGGTTAAGAAGGAAAAACATTACCAATAATGCTAAGCCCGATGAAAATCTTGCGATATACCTGGAAATATTTAAATTTAAAAGTTTACCTGCGTGACCCGAGGTGCACCATCTCCAGTGGAACGCCGCCATTGTATGGCGAGTGTAATTGCTTTTTGAGGTAAGTCACGCGGAACCATTAGGTATTGGAGTTCAGTCAACCCGTAATTTTACATCCATATGCATGCGACACAGGGCGGCGGGAGCGCGCAATTCAAACATTTGAAATGGCATTCACTGCAGAGAGCGCTGCCACTTCAAACTCTCTGTGGACTACAGAATAGTAATTTCATATTAATCTAGACTAGACACTCAATAGAATTCTTACCTTGTATTTGGTTACAGAAATGCCTTTAAAATAAAAGAGAGAAATAGTGATTCTGATTTGCTTATAAAAAAAATATTTCAATATAAAACATAGGCTTAATTTCGTAATTTGCTCCTATACGAAATTAGAAATTTCAAAATTTCTGTACCAAAGAAACATTTCTCAGCTTAATCCTTTCGGGTGGGATTATTTTTGATGGAAAGCTTTACATTAGGGCAAAAATCAGCACTTTCGAGTTTTTAGGTACACCTGATATGTGAAATCTCTCGTTGTACCTTTAAGTAGCTTGCCTTTTGGGAAGGGATTTTATATTTGTACAGTATTGTAGCACATTTGTATGTACCCAAAAATGAAAAGTTACCCTTACCGTACCCTATCAAATTATATATCAAATGATTGAAAGCTTGAGCCGAGACAAATCCAATGGTGAAAACCTCTTTCAAAGATTTGGTTCCTGTGAAGAGATATTTAAAGGTGCATTTTGTGATTTCACCACCTTCTGTATGTTCACTACATACACTTGAGAAAAGCTTATTTACAAAATTTTAGTTGATCCCGATCTTGCGGTTTTGTGTTATGAGCAATGGCTTTTTCCCACAGTCCCATAGGCCACTGTGCTGTAATTTCTGTCTGTTTACGGACAGAAAATACAAAATTGCAAATTTCTTACAGATAAGACCGAATTTGCATGTAAGATTAGGTACACATGGATTACTAAGGCTAACGGTTCAGATTATAAATCTCAGCTTTTTTGAGGCAAGTCGGGGGAACAAGGTCGTGGATCACGAAGTGCCCCTTTAATTTTTAAATTTACCATTTTTACAATATTTCAAGTATTTTCTGCTGCACAAGTGGATATGACCAGTTCACCAGGCTACTCATCAATATTTCTTATATTGATGTCAAACAGGGGTCGATTTAGGAAATAAAATTCACATGCACCATTTTGATTTTTCCTTTAAAGTTGGCTGAAAAACACAAAATTTTGCATGCACAGGCAAAATTTCACATGCACTGAGCCAATTTTACATGCATTTGTGCATGTAAAACCCCTCTAAATCGAGCCCTGATGTCAAATAATGATGTGAACATGTCCAAGGGTCCATTAAATAAATGATAATAATAAAAAAACACAACATAGAAATAAGCTAAATGAGATGGGTAGAATGCAAGAGGAAATGGGTTTGGTGCCACAAACTCCCCTTCCCCCTATATCCAGGAAAACAACCACATTGTGATTGTGCGACACAATTTAAACAACATTTCATAGGACACCGTAAAACACATTTTTTTTGTAATTAACTATCTCATTTAAAGTAACCTAGATTGGCGCCACAACTGGCACTCCCCCAAGCAACATAACTTTCATATAAACTGGCTGAATTACATGCGAAAATGGGTTCAACAATACATGCAGTGACATGATAATCTTCCGAGCCTATTTAACAGCATTGCGGATCATTGCGGGAGATGAAATTGGCACTTTTCTTGTAAAAAAAAAAAAACAATCAAGAACACAAAAAATAAGTTTTGAAAGTGTTGCACCTAAATTTACCTGTGAAAATTCTTCAAAACCCACAAAATTCCTCAAAAAAAGGTGGGGTACATTTTGTTGACCCACTTTTAATGCTCCCAGTTGAATTCAGCAGCCAGCCTTGACGGAATAAAGTACAGTATTCCCTGCACTTTATTCCATCAAGGCTGCTGAATTCAACTGGGAGCAGGCATGGGTGCAGTAAATGTACCAACCCCTCAAAAAATCTGAAATTGCCGACGAAAACAGCTCTAAAATCCTAAAAATTGGATTGATTTTCTCCAAAACAATGTAAGACACCTTGTGAATCATTTTAGATCCAGTTAGCTGAGTTTGCGCAATATTATGCAGTTTATTCCATACAAGTCTGATGAATTCATCATGGTCAATAGTGACCCAGGGTCGCTAATTGTCACAACCCGCGCAATACTGCTGAACAGAGCTAATTTTTAACTACTTCTAAAGATCCTTACTGAGGAACAACTTTTGAACTAAAATGGTGCCTGAGCAGACGGTATAAAATTTTCGATCGTCAAAATTCACCGGCGTTGGGGACAAACTGGACTGAAATATGAACAACTTGAAACGTAAGAAGAAGTATTTATGGTAATATTTGGAAAGTCTGACATGGTCTTTTTGCTTTACATGTCCAGTACAGTAAATTTTAGATATAAATTTTAATACATGGCAGAATAGGGTTGTGGGTGTATTGGTAAATCTAACTATTGTGCCACCGGTAACAGTAGTATCACAGTTTCATAACGCTGTTGCTATGGGAATTGGGTGAGGAATTGCTCAATTTTACCAAGTAAAATTGTACAGTTGTATTTAAAATTTAAGTAAAACATACATGTACTACTCAGCAGTGATGGAGAGTTGTTTCTCTTGCTAATGGTGCCTTTAAAACTAATTTTGTATTTTTGATCGGAAAAATAAAGTGATTTCTCTCCCAGGTGCGAATTTGTCACTCTTTGCAAGGTGCAAGACTGCTTGACCGCTTGAATCCTCAAGGATTAATGGCCAGTACCAACACAAGACAAGTGCAGAATTCTGAAATATTTTGATGTTTCGCTGGCATTTTTGTGCCTTTAAAGGGATTAGCAGCGATATTGCAAGAGAATCGAAAAAATGTTTTAACTTATAAACCGAGGGTAGGCCCTAAGTGGTACAATTCCATAATTGCTGTAAATGTAGAAACAAACAACCAAGAGGAAATTTGTCATACTGTCTCCTGTAAATAGACATAGAGCAATGGCATCTTAAAATCTACACTAAATAGCTGACTGCATGTAGTTTGCAATGGTACAGAATAAACAAAGATCAATATTATAATTTGTGTTTGAGGTAAAACTGTATTGATCATGGTGCCCAATATCACGCTTAAAATCTTTGATATTCACCAGGAAAGGTTTTATCTCAAGTCAAGAATTTTAATACGCACGTATAGAAATTACAGAATCGGATCAAAGGTACTGCTGCTTACAGGTTATGTTCGCATATCCATGCCACTAACAAAAATACCAAAATATGAATTTTGATGTTTTTTTTATGTTTCGGATTAGCAAATCGCTGCTTATCCCTTTATATGCATTAGAATCTTGATTTTGTTTCAATCGAGTATAAAAGTACAAATACATTAAAGGATGAAATCAGGATCCCAAATCTGATAATTTTGATTTTTTCTTCCAAAGTCAATTCTGCTATGACTATAGGCATGATCCCAGTCCCTAATAATAGTAAAATATAGAGACTGGAACTGAGTCTACGGTAACAGGACACTTCATACTCCGTCAATTTCATATCCCTCATACCACCCGGTCAACTTCCACCCCCCTGCAATTTCATACACTGTTAAATTTTACCACCCGAACGATTAATCCCCTAAATGTCACACGATAAACAAATGAACAGAGCTGGGGTATCGTATAGTCCTGCTGAGCATGACTCCTCCATATGTACAATTATCATAATGGCATTAACTTAATCAAAGGAGTCATGCCAAAATAGTGTGTAACTGATATGACAAAATTTTTGTCTCGCATTCTGCAATAATTTTCACGCTTCACGCAAATAAATATTACCTGATTCCACCTTGAAAGTATTCCTTTAGAGTGTTATCAACAACATGTTAGTCATAAATATCTTCATCAACTCTTTTTTGAAGTGAAATTTAATGAAATTCCAAGACTTGTAAGATTCTGACTGGTGACTAAGTCCCAATTTTGTATTGCTATTTTAAGCCATTCATGCATTTAAAATTGGATATTACTGGTGCGAAAGGTAGAAGAGTGTTTCGTGAAATCACCGGTGAAGCTTTAAATAGAACCGGGTAAGATGGAGTTGGTGTTGTCAGTGGTCGCCATTTGCAGGATACACAAAAATGTTCAATAGCTTATGCATCATAATGTTTTGGGAACTTCATATAGACTGTTAAAGGTAACTGTTTAAAGAAACTTCCATGGAAGTGGGACTAGGGTATCGTATGGTGATGTTCGGGGTACCATTTACAGACCTATAAATAGTACTTGAGGTCCCAGTGGGGGGGGAGGTGGGGGGGGGCACTGACATTGGAAAGAGGTACATGCATGTGGCGCCCCTTAAACCCCACCCCATTTAGGTCTCTCCCCTGTTTCCCAAGACCCCAGTTGAAGCATAAGCGTCTTAAGGGTCCCCCCCTTTTCAGAAAATGTTGATCAGCAAGCTGAATTTTAGCCAAATTTTTCAGCTTCCCCAAGCCTGCAATTTCTCGAAATTTCAGTTCCCACCCTGCGCAAATTTCTCAAACTTATTTACAGTTCCCAGCCTCAAATTTCCTCAAATTTCAGTTCCCCCAAGCCCCTACTTTCGGAGACAAAACCGTTCCTATCCCCCCAAGTTCGGAAAATCGGGCCGCCCCTCCCTACCTGAAAAAAGTTGAGCCCCCCCCCCCACCCCGTCCGCCCCCCCCTCCCCCCCCCCCCCCCCAACCCGTCCCCCCCCCAGTAGTAAAGTAAAACCAAAGTTTAAATCCGGTTTTGTCCCCGCAACCGGGGGTGGCGGATTCACCTCACAATTCGTAGCATCGCCCTTACTTCCCTCCTTCCACTTGCGCCACCGATTTGCAACGCATTCCCCTCCTCACCGAACTCACCCAGTGGTGTCGGCCTCCTACGTCTCCTCTCCCCTTGCTTCCCCTCCTCCATGTCCTCGTTGTCGCCCCTCTTCCTTCAAACCACCCCTCAACCAAAGCCTTTTTTAAAACATTCTCCTCATCCTTCCTCGCCCGTGCCCCATTAGGGACCATTTTACACACCATTCATTTTCCCTCGCCCCAGTCGGTCGCCGCCTCTTCCAAAAACCCAACTCTGCATCAAATCCCTCATCCTTCTTCCTAATCCATCAAATTTCACACCACCCATTGGTGCCCTCACCCATTGCTCTCATGTCTGCCCTTCCTCGAACTTCCCATCTCTTTCAACTCCGGCAACCATGTCTCACTCCATACAGATCACTGATCTCAACACAACTCCTGGAAGACACCTCCTTTCATCTTCAAAGGAATCTTCTCCCAAGTAACAACTCGCACATTCTCTAACTTCACCCACCCATACTTACTCTGGCTGTCCAGCCGCTCAAATCCACCACCCGCCTGATCCTGTCCCTAGGTATGGGAACTCCTTCACTGTTTCCACCTGGTCACAAAACTTTTCCAACCTCCTTCCCCACTACAACTCAACTCCCTTCTTGCTTTCCACACACAAAGTCTCTTCCCAAACTTGGTTTCACTCTCTTCCTCTTTGGTGGCATCTCCCATAATCCATTTCCCCAATTTCCCCTCACCCACACTGATTTGTGTTTGCCACTCACCCTCTTTCCCACCTCTTCCACATGGGTCCACCTTACTCACTAACACCTCCCCCTCCTCCCAACTCACCATCACTTTAGTCTTTACCTTCAGGCCCTTAACTCTCAAATTGCCTTCTTCACTTCTTCCAAACACTTCTCCCCTTTCATCCCCTCAAAAACCTCTCCATTGTCTCACACATTAAAACTAAATCAACAGCATACCCACTCACTCATCAACCCTGCATTTTTATAAATTACAGAGACTGCCATCCGCACAGCTGTTTGCTACAGGGGTGTAAGTTTATGGCTAATCATAATGTGGTGTGTGTGTGCGCACATAGCGTGCATGGTATGTGTGTGTGTGCACGGCATGCAGTGTGTTGTGGTGTCAGATTAGTATCCCCTATCGAACACACAATACCGTGTGTGTGTGTGCCGTGCAAGTGGGTGTGGACAAACATGCAAGTGTGTGTGTGTTGTGTGTGTGTCAGATTAGTATCCCCTATCGAACACACAAGACCATGTGTGTGTGTGTGTGTGTGTGCAAGTGTGTGGACAACTTGCAGCAAATGTGGACCACAAAGATGTATTAAAGGTGCAACGAGAGATTTAACATAAGGGCGATTCCACGGTTAGTCGCATTACACTTTTCTACATCTTCCTTTGGTCTGAGCACTGTGATTTCAATACAAGTTGACCTTGCTCTTTGATTTTGTGTATGGACAAACTCTACACTTGTGGCTTCAATCTAATGATAGTAAATCAACTGAATGTTCTTTGCTTCAAGCATGACACTGATTGAAATATTGGTTAGTCGCATTACGCAAAAAGGACATGCCAAAAATCGACATCATTTCAATTCAACTGTACCCTCAAACAAGACGACTTCCATTTAGTTGAGTTCATGTAATGTAGACCTACTGTACTGATTTTAAGAATATGCGTATTAAGAATGTGAACCACTTTCTACCATAGTGGATACAAGGGAAATGAATGGTTAGTCGCATTACGGTTAGTCGCATTACACTTTGTCCACAATTTGAATGTCAACTTAACTGATCAAATTCTCAAAGTAGGGCTTCACACTGAATAAAAACTACCTTTATGTAAGAAGTTTGAACTGTTGTCTATGAATGTGCATCCAAAATTACCATAATTACACTTATTTAGGAAGTGAAAATGAATGACAAAGTTGTGTACTTTTTTCCATCAAAAATTGTGAAATTTTCCTCAAAATCATGTTTTTTGAAGAAAAATTATATCAAACATATGTAAATATTACCGTAAGACCACTCAAATGAGAGAGCTTTTTGTTCTCTTTCATTTGATACCAAATATGTGATGATGGGACTTGTAGGTTTGAAATTAGTTGCTAAAATCTACTTTCCTTCCATGTCCACTTTGGCGTGGAATCGCCCATAACAGGTATCCCTAAAAAATATGAAAATTCTGATTTTTGCATCAGTGTAAAGCTTTTTAGCAAAAATGTCCCCATGTGAAAGGATTAAGCTGAAAAATATTTCTTTAGTACAAAAATAGTGAAATTTCTAATTTCGTATAGGAGCAAATACTAAATTCAGCCTGTTTTATATTGAAATTAAGCAAATGAAAATCGCCTTTTGTTTTCACTTTCAAGCAGTGGCATAACCTGAAGACTTTGGCCAGGAAAAAAAATTGCAAAAATCATGCGAAATCAGCCATTTTTAGCCCTCCCAACCCAACTAAAACTGCGAAAAAATTGACCTTTTGATCCCCCTGAGAGGGAAAATTTCCCCAAACTGCTTTCAAGGGATTTCTGTAACCAAAGACAAGGTAAGAAATCTATTGGGGGTCTTATCTGTATGAAATCACTACATATGACACAATATATGGGTGCCCCAAAATCTCTCGTTGCACCTATAATATAATTATCATTGCTAATTCCCAAGTTTAAAAATTTGAACCACTAGTGCAATTCCTACTGGTACTCACTAGGGTTCGGCAATCTTTATAATATGGGGCAAATCATTGGATCGGATTGGTAGATCAGCCGACATTATCAAAAAAAAAATATCAGCCATCAGATCAGCAGAGGAAACCCTGGATCGGTTAATCTCTAGTGCGTGTTCTATATACTAACATGTATCTCTTAAAGGAAAGTATGTAAATTATTTTTTGTTGCAGTTGTTATCATTATTTTGTTGTTGTTTTCTTACAGTGGGATCCAAATATCACTACACTTCCAGGATTGTATTTGGCATCTGCAGGTCTTCTGAAACCAATAGCTGAACTGTGGAACATAGACCTCGTTGGATTGTGTACCACCAGAATTTTGAGGTCTACCAATGTGCTCTTTGCTGCTGGCAATACGTACCTCCTGTTTTCTCTGTTACAGAAAATTCATGTAAAGACCAAGGTAAATTTTAATTGTTATTTAACCACTGCAACATGTAGAAGTTTGAAGTATACACTTACATTTAATTAGCAATGCATGACAATGGCAAGCTGAAAGACCAATGTAAAATTTACCTTTAAGCACCTTATGGAAAATACAAAGGTCCAACCATCCAAAGACATTTATTACAAAAAGCATGGTAGTTATGTTATTGGTGGCTGACATGGTATTATTCTTGAATGACTTTCTTTGAGGTATTACATGCTCAGGAACAGTAATTATTGTTCTTGAGCATGTCATAAAAGTGGAATGACTTTAGTGGAGTGCAGCCAGTGTGGTTCAGGTATGCATTTGATGTGTATTTTGAATAGGCTTAGGCCCAATAAAAAGTTTGTGCCAAATCTCCTCTATCTGCACAATATATACAGGTATCTTATTCTTAATTAATGAAATAGAAATGCATGATTTTGACAAAAAATTTACCAAATGCAAATGACAGAGGACACCCCTTAATCTGCCCATCTTATGAGAAAATGAGAAAAATCCATCACATCGATCAACACGAACCTCATTTGAATGAAGAAAGTGCTAATAAAATAAACAAGTTGGGCAGAAATAGAATTGCTCCAATGTACTGGTTTGAGTGATCCTGCAAGGCAGGGTGGACTTTCATAACTTTACCTTACAAAAGTTTCCTTGTTTAAAACGATATTTTACTAAAACAGAATGCAATCTTAGTAAATCTAACAGATAATTGCAGACCTTTTAATGCAAAGATGACAAAGAAAATGCAAATAATGTAAATTTGGGGAACAACCCAATCGTCAAGCGACTTCATCACTGCTACACTTTGTCAAGCCAACCAATTGCCATAGAACAGAAACATGTGACTGAGTAGCTAATACCCCAAGACCTGGCCGTACCAATCAGTGGCATAACCTGACATTTCCAAATGGGGATTGGGCAGAATGGGTGCCGAGGCATTTTCTGAGGGGGCCAATTTGTGTTTTTCTCCATAGACACTGTACAAACGGTCAGTTTATTTGGTGGGGGGTAGGAGGCTGGTGGGGGGGGTTCTGAGCAGGGGCCAAAATGATTCTCTGTCAAGGCAGGTCCTAATTATCACCCCTTTGCTTCTATTTTCAGGTTACAAGCAGTTACAAGCCTATATTCACTGCAGCTGCTCTTGGTCATCTACCACTACTGTACTTCTACACCTTCTTGTACTACACAGAGACTGGATCTACATTCTTTATCCTCTTGATGTATCTTCTCTCCTTGTATGACAACCACCTCCTTGCTGGTCTCATTGGTGCTTGTGCAGTTGTCTTTCGTCAGACAAACATCATATGGGTAGTATTCACTGCTGGAGTTACATTTTCAAAGATGGTGCTGAAAGAGGGACGGAAGACATCATCAAAGAGTATCCTTCAATCAATCAATTCGTCCATAAGAGCATCATTGACTTATATTGTGAATTTTAATAACTTGCTGTACACACTTCTGATATTATTACCATATGCTCTGGTGGTTGTTGGTTTTATTGCATTTGTCATCATCAATGGTAGCATTGTTGTTGGTCACCACAGCCACCACACGTCTTGTCTACACATTCCACAGCTCTTCTACTTTACTTGTTTCACAGGATTCTTTGGATTTCCATATATGATTTCCCCAAAGCGTATTGCCAAATTTATCAAGTTCCTCATACGCAATCCATTTACGATTGCCGTCTTAGTAGGTTTGGCAGTTGTATCTGTTCACAATTTCACATACACCCATGAATTTCTTCTTGCTGACAACCGTCACTATGTCTTCTACTTCTGGAGGAAGATCTACCAAAGGTATGAGCTCATAAGATATCTGCTTATCCCAGGATACCTATATGTAGGATGGTGTATCTGGGACTACCTAGGTCAGCAAAGTGAGTTTTGGCATCTTGTGTATTTTGTATGCACCTTTGCCGTAGTTGTCCCACAGAGACTCATTGAGTTCAGGTATTTCATCATGCCATACCTGATGTTTCGTATCCACATGCCTTTGCAGTCCTATTGGAAAATATCCCTAGAGTTATTGCTGTACTCAGCTGTAAATGCATTCACTCTCTATATGTATATGTACAAACCTTTTGTGTGGTCAAATGAAGCAGGTTTGCAGAGATTTATGTGGTGAAGATCAAAGTTTAAACAGACCGGGATCCTAGTGTTTAAAGCTCCAGGAAAAATAAGTTAAATCTCCATGTTAGGATTTTGACCTGGTGATTACAGAGAAATTAAAAATGTCAGTAAATATGACTTTATCACTATGAGGTTGTTGGTATGTAATGCATTCCCAAATAATGTAATACTCAGTAAGTCATTTTGTATGAAAGGCAAAAAGTGTAGAATTAGTCACCAGCTGTTGTTTAAATTGTGAAGTCTCCAGCTGCATATTTGGATTATTCCGAGTTCATGAGTTTGTTAACATTTTACCCAAAGATTCATAGAGGATTAGACTTGAACTTGTGCTTTAAATATATCAAATTAACTAGTAATACTGCGTGTTTCTACTGAGTATAAGACATCACCCGGTATTTATCGCCCGATATTTTCCGAATTTTCATGGCCATTTTACCGTTACACTGCATGTTTCTACGGAGGGTGAAAATCCGTATATGCGGTATTTTCGTCTGTGAGCGGTATTTTATCAGGTGACGTCAGGATGCTTCAGGTCACATGCAATGAATTGTGGGTTGATCGGCCGTGCGTACTATATAAACAAACCAAGATGACACCAAATACAGAATGAAGAACCATCGCTGTATGGACTTTACTTTTTCCCTTTTTCCGCCCCAGGTTCCATCCAATTTCTTCTTTATAAGTATTTCTTTCCACTGCCCGATGTTTGCCTGTATCATCCGATTGACTTCTTTAACAATTAGGCCTATTGACAGCCGTGGTTTTAATAGATTTCAAACTAGTTTTGATTTGGATCAAATTTTCGAGGTATATTCGATTCAGAACATTCATTATGTGAGTGTTATGTGGTTATCCCGAAAGGTCGCATGTAGCTATATAATTACTAGCATAACCATGCTAAACTCATATCAAAGTTATATTCTCAACCAAACCTTTTTAGAATATGACTTTATACTAAGGAGGGTTTTGGTATGTAATGCATTCCAAATATGTAATCTCAGTAAGTTCTTTTGTCTAAAGATCGAAAAATATAGAATTAGTCCACACCAGCTGTTGTTTTTTTTAAATTGTGAAGTCCCCAGCTGCATATTTGGATTATTCCGAGTTCATGAGTGTGTTAACATTTTTAACCCAAGATTCCTAGAGGAATTAGACTTAAACTTGTGCTTTAAATATTTCAAATTACTAGTATTTTTCAGTCTATACCAGTACAAACATCCAACAGGACCAATTGATATGGAACAGTATAGGGGTTCCTGAATCTTGGTAGTGGTGTGTGGTACTTTACAATCATCCAATTTGTAACTAGACAGATTTCATGAATGGTATTGCAAACTCTTTCAGTGTAGTACAAGATGACAGCAAATGTTGATCCATTTCGTCCTGCTAAGCATCATGCAAGTTATTTGATGAGTCCAAGAGCTCAAGATGCAATTAGAATTAGCATTGTTACCAAGATTTTCAGATGATAGATAATTCATTACAAATCTAATGTACCATTGGTAATATTTTGAAAGTCTTGCAATGTTCAACTTTAGTAGGTTTGCAGGATTGGTTAAATTATGCTTAAGATTTGGCCATGTTTGCTGGACCCTAGGGCCAGCCTATAAAAAAACAAATGTGGAGCTTTGTATAGTGCCTTATACAATAAGTTTCAAAGCGCTTTATATTTAATCCGCTGTTACATTTTCACCTATTGAAAATTTGGCAACCAATTATAACAGCACACAGTATGACTACCCCTAACAGCTCTCCATTTACATCTGGGTGAAGTGAGACAAGCGAGATAAAGTGTCTTGCCCACAAACACAACACATTGGCCTCAGCGGAGCTCGAACTCGGAACTTTAACAGTCTAATGATTACGAGTTTGTTACATTTTGGTCTTGGAGCCTCTACCTCCTTGGGTTTGGCAGCCTCAAGCCCCCAAATTGGCAGAAAATAGCCGTTGAACCCCTTCATGATCCATAGGTTAATCATATGAAATAATATCTGAATATCTTTGATACCTCAAGCATAATAAGTATAGTAGCTTTAGCTCCAAAACTTTACAATCAGATAGCCCTAGGACCCCTTCAAGCTTCAGATCCATTGATAGTTTCAACCCCAGAACTCAAAGGTCATATGCAACAATTTGTATAGCAAGTATAGCAGTTTCAGGTAGATAGCTCTCAGGCCCCTTTACGATCCATTGATAATCTCAACCCCAAATGTAAAGGTCATATGAAACAGTATGTGAATAATACAGGAGTCCAGCACTCCAGTTTGATCAGGCATACCAGGTCTTGTTCTCTTGAAAAAATGTGCTTAAGATTAAGAAAATAATTACACATTCGCTACTCTGTAATAATTCTTGTAGATGTTTGGTTGTATCCAATACATGCTTTTTTATCTGTCTCTGTACTTTTTTACCATTTCTCAGCTTGCTGTTTGTGTCAAAACATACATAAAAGATCCATTCCTTACACAGTATTCTATGTAAGTAAAGTATTGTTTTAGAAAAGATCTCAGTACTTGATTGTACATCCTTTGCCACTTATGTTGTTGTGCTGGACATACAGAAAATTGAATGTGTGATAGCATGCAACACAGTGCACACACGCAATACAATTATTTCATATTAATTGGCCACACACACAGTACAGCAGGATCTTACCAGAGTTTTTTGAAGAGGAAAATGGTAAATGTTTTTTTAACAAACATCGCATAAAATCCCCAAACCCCTAAGTAAGTAAGCCCCCAAACTAGATCTTGTTGTAGACGTTTGTATCCAGCTAAATCACAAGGACTGAGTCCTATTTGGCCCCCAATGTCGCAAAGAACATGTGAGAATCAGGCATGTCAAATTATACGAATTTGTATTGTGATTGTATTTTTTTTTTTTTTTAAAAAAAGTGGTGTGTAGAAGTGCTTTTTATTGTGTATATGGATGAAGGCAAGTATATTGCTATGTTGTGTTGGAGGCCGTGGACCCTGACCTTGCCTATTTTGGAGGGGATCTTTCAACTACGCCCAGCTAGTATCCCACACACTTCAGGATGAGACACCTGTTCTATGATTGCCCAGTTAAAATGAAAAGGGTACCACTCTTTCCCAGTCCTAGTTTGAACTACTGGGTCCATTCATTAGCTTAGACCCTCGTTTTTATTAATATCAGAGAAGGTATTAGTGTCGGGGAGAAAATCGTGAAAGAAAAGTTGGTATTCATCTAATTACCCCACAAGATTTTGAAGGTGCGTGCTGAAAATTAATTTCTTCACACCCAATTCTATTCAATTTCTTTTCTTTCTGCGATTTTTTTGACCATCAATCGGCAAGGAAACGGAACCAGTGAATATTATCTAATGAGCATAAACTTTTTCAGGATTTCCATTTGGTACGATAGGTGTGTAAAACGTTGCACAAAATCGCTCTTTGACATGTCAAGAAAAATTGATTCGTATCATCACAATGCTTTGCATGTTAATAAGCGCTTTTGTGTTATTCATGGTGTGTTTTTTATTAGTTGATGGTGACATCAATTTTTTTACTAACACAGAATCACTTAGCACCTGGTCTCCTGATTGATCAAGTGGCGAGGAACATCATACAGCACAGCAATGGGTTATTTATACTGAGTTGAGCCGAATCTTTCAAAGCAAAAGCCCTACAGTTGCTCACGCATACCGCCGGACACCTTTTTGTTTTCTTCTTTACCCGACGGTAATTACGGCGGTCCGGAAAGTGTGAAGTCTGTGTCACAGACTTCGAAAGATAGTAACTAAATTAGTACTAGTTACTGCTGATAGATTAATGTTATCATCCGTCAACGCGAATGCATGCAATGAAATCTCAAATATCTCCGGAAAACGAAGTGTTTCTATGGCGATTTTTGCATCAGAGGTCCGTTCTATATTTTGGATATGTATCGTAATTGGGGTCTGAACCTATAGAACTTTGCGTTTTGTCGGGTACCAACCTTTGTTTGTCTCGCAAACACTGGAAAAGGTTCAAGCGCAATCGCTACTGGCCGCATCCCCTTTTTCCCACAGGCCTTTCGGTTATTATTCCATCTGTAGAATTTTCAAACGCTGGCGCCAACTTTTTTTTTTTTTTCAATTTAGAAAACAGCTATACATACTTCCCGGACCGCCGTAGGCGTGATGTCCACCTGGCCATGTCAATACAAAACTAGTCGCTTCAAACATTACAGAAATACAATCCAATACCATTCTGTTCTATTAAAAGAAGAATGACACAATATCAAGCAGGTCACTGTCCGACAAGGTCTTTCGTCCGCCGATCTGAATCGCAGTGGCCCGCGCAGTGTGTATCGCTACGTCAATATCTCTTCCTACCTCGTATGTATACGATCAAAGACCACCTCACAAGTATTTTGTTCAATGGTACCAGACGATGGACAGATCTTTGCATTTTGAGGGGAAAGGGTCAAATTTCAATATATTTGGTTTTTAATTTTAATTTGAACTTCCTATTTTGAAATTTCAAAATCCTGTTGGGTACTTTCGTGAAATACAACTTCTCTTTCACAATGTTTTCCCGGCACATCTACCTCCCTCTAAATATTAATTAAAAACCCGAGGGTCTAACTATATGACAAGGACAAGTAGTAGGTACACAGTATCTTTAGAACGTTCGCAATATCCGAATTGCCGAATGCCCTGTATTCCATCAGTCGTCAATCAAAAGTCGTGGTCAAAGCTGCTTGTGATGAAGGTGCATTGCAGGAAGTTCTCTTGCACAGATATAAAAGTAAGGCTTGAATCCATATGAAGAATGCAAGCACTGGGAGACTTGTGTTGAAGATATGATTACTCCATACTTCTGAAGTATAGTGACATTTGATCAGGCCTGCAAACAGTAAAAGATCCTGATTAGTTACGTAATTCCATATTTGCTTTGAAGCTCCACCTGGAGCTGAAGCATATGGGTTTATTTAAATGGGAGACATAGGTGCCTGCTTTTGCCACGTGTGTGACCCCATGCAAAATTGTCTTCTTTTATTTTTAGAGCAATTTTAACAATGGCGACACAATTTTGAGAACTGATATAAGTAGGACATGCAAGAGCTATTACCTCGCAAAAATCAGAACAAAGAAAAAATCCATTGCGGGAATCTTGCATAAGGCCTACAAAGGTTCCAATGGGAGTTTATTGCGCCCCTCTATATGCCATTCCCATAAAAAGACGTTGTAATAAAATTAGATTTTTTATGAAAATCATTTTGCCCGCAATGAAATTCATCAAATTTACACAGAATGTAGTTGTGGTATAAATACTCCAAATTAGTTGTCAAAAGTGTGTCTCCGTTTATATTGTTTGTTTTATTTGTTGTCATAATAAATTGAGACTTTCAACAGCTGTGTTGTAGCTGTTTATGGTACTGGCGATGCTTCAAAGTGTATTATTTCATGAACACTGCGTAAATCACATGGTTTGATGTTGTTGATTCATGCTCTTATCCAATCGCGGCCTCTAGCCATCAACAGGACATACATTGATAGGGACATTATAGGGGTTCTGAAAATTGGTAGTGGTGTAGCTCATGTTGAGGGAAAATAGGAGATGCATTCCATGACAGTACATAAACTGCCAATGAGATCCCTGTAGAGATGCTACACTTGATCGATTCATCAGCTAATGTATTTAGTCCTAGAATTGTGTTATATGTCGTATACATGGCTGTGACCGACTTCAATGAAGTTCTTTGTTAATAAATTAGATAAACAAGCAAAAATAAGGGCTACATAAGAAAACTAACATTGCAAAAAGGTGTGATGCAACCAAGCATTGGCAGCCCAGCCTATGTACTTGAGGTCCCCAAATTTGTTTTTACCAAAATATGTAAAAATATGGATTGTTTTGCCTTGAATCTAGCATCAGCAGCAGCCTTTAATTTTGCACTCGGACGGTTCTGGATTGGGGTTATCTGGCCCACACCCTTGCCAAGTATGCTAGAGATGAGAGTAAAGATGGCGCTCTTTCAAGGCTGAACATATTGGTATACAGTGCGGGACCCAAGTTCAATTGTAAGAGCAAATGATTTAGCATACAAAAGTAAATAGTTGACACTCGTGACAGAGGTGGGACTTAACCACCTTTTGCCTAGTCGCTGCACTTTGGAATATTCTGGTTGATTAGTGATTAGAACATATAGTCGGATGTACTATGTGCACTTTGGGATGTAAACGTCATGGTTATGATTATACAGTTTAGGTCTGTTCCATATTTAATTGTTGTTCCTTGTGTTGTACATTTTCAATGTTAAATTTGTGGTCTGTATAATAAAAATCAACCAACAATAATGAAATGTTGCTGCTTCTGTTTGCCGTTGTGTTGGATAGAAAAAACAAGTCAATTAAAAGCCGATTTACTTGCAGACAGGAATAGATTATTAAAGTAAGTACTCCGGAAGGCTTTCTACACCTTTCTCTCCGCACCATACCACTACAGAGAACTAACCAAATTTACCTTTAACCTTAGTTTTACCAAGCATTTTTTTTTGTAATGGGAGTTTACCGGGGGTCCATTAGGAATTGAAAGTTCCCAATGCTTAGTGGATAGCTATGTGTCCACTCTTTTTATGATACCAAAAAGAGTACAACATACAGGAGTAGTACATTACAATGACGTGGTAGAAGAGGGTGATATTACTCCTCCATAAAGGATATTTTTGCTCCCTTCGATTTCGGAAAACAAACACGGAAAAGAAAAAACGTCATTTTTTAAAATTGAGTAGTACTAGAAAGTTTGACGTTATATTCAAAAGAAATTGTCGATTGTACCCACAGCATTGATCATAATGGGCCAATAACATAAAAACTGTTATATTGTACCATCTCATTATTTTGGAGAAGGTTTTAACTTTGAAGATGTTTTGTTTCTATAGTTTATGCGGAGTGTATATCAAATCTTGAGAGTAAAAATAAGGGCACAAATTTAGTACAGGGTACATTTGAATCATGTCAAATGTGTTCAAATGTACCCCAATGTATGGTTCACCGGATAAAAACAGTACAGTTGTTAGGTTCTGACCTCTAGTGAGTAACACATGTCAAATGCGCAGCTTTGTAAAACTTCAAAATTTTGGTAATACTGAAAACAGCAATGCATTTTTATCTTTAGAAACATTAAAAAACGGTGACTCAAACAGTGTATTTAGGCTTTGATATCTGATATGTATTTGGGAGTATGTTTTTTTTTTTTTCAAATCAAAATCCCTTTGTCTCAAATTGCTAGTTATTATGTCATATCAACACTTAAAAACAGACACTAAGCATTTTAAAGCGGTCCTGTAAATGCCATTGGACGACTATTTCAAGACCTAAAAAAAGTCCGATCCCGACATAGGGGGCGCGATGTGTAATTTTGGAAAATATCGGTAATTGTGGCTTAACTTTGTTCTTAGCTACTTGTTTTGAGGAAATAGTGAACAATTACGAAATTCGGTTGATGTCCGGGTAATGCGAGTCAAAGTCTGTCAATAAATGCTGATGAGTTACCACATGTAAATTTTGATACATCACATCGCGAAGTAAACATTTTCCACTACAAACTTAACTCTGTTATTACATTACATTTATGGGATGTCAATCATAAAGGTTGTACATTTTTATGAAACTGGATTTATAAAAAGGCCATTAGTTTCTGAAATCAGTGGACCAGGGAACGAGCATGGTAAATTGACTCAAGCAATAATGGGTTATGATAGGTAAACCACACAGTTGTAGCGGATTATAAAGCACTTCAGTGATTCCTTTTTTTTTTTTTATAATATTTGAACTGGCAGAGCTATCAGCAGTTGATTTACCCCCAAGTCTGGTTTAATCAGATTTTCAACTCGTTCGAGAAGACCTGAAAATACAAAAAATCTAAAACACATCATACACATATAACATGACCTCAGATTACCTTTGTCCTTGGTCCATGACTTGGATATTCACCCACATATGAACAACCCCACCGCACCTTAACGGGACTTAACCCGAAGTCTTCGTTTAAATGGACTTCAACTTTTCCATTGAGGTTGAAGGGTCGTTAATCTCAGCAATTCGGTCAACAGGGCCCCCACTTCACGACGGGAACACGATTTTGCATGAAGCCACGCTGGGGTTTTGTGTATGCGCAATATCAATAAAGTGCTAAAGACAGCGGTGTGACTTTCAATCAGCTGTGCTGTGAAGCTCCTGCGAGTACGACCTCACCCTGTATCGTAAATAATATGGGGATAAAATCTGACTTTAAAATCAAAGTTGAGTGTGCTTATATTTACAGATAACTCAGTACTACCTGGATGTGACCAGAAAACAAAGCTGTTTAAAAGTTACAGTTACAACCCCAGCTGCTTCAAGTGGTCTAGACTCACTCAGTTCTCAGACTGTTGGTTAACGGAAAACCTGATTCATCTCTAACTTTGGGAATTGAACATTTTTGACTATCTTTAGTTGCTTGAGAATATTTAATTTTTCTACTCAAAATTAAGTTTATATTCGAAAAATCTCTGAGCCAGCATGAATGATAAAAGCTGTTTAAGAATGAGATAAACGGTATGATGTTGATGATTTAGGCGAAATTATTTGACAGTGACGATTTCCGGATGTGGCGATAATAATCATTAGGCACACAGCGCAGTGGATCGACTTTGGGCAGGAGTCTGGCGCTTTTATAAATGTCCATGATTATTTGGGAAACCGGAGGTTGACGGCGGTTGTAGAAGTAATCATAGCGGTACAACGGTAAAAGAATAGAGCACTCAATCAGTGACTTTCATGCAATATTAGTTTCACGGCGGTTTTCCGTTATAGTCTATGGAGCCCGGACTGGGTTCCTGCCGGACTATATTGCTTCACACCCCGGTACTTATTTGCGAAGAATATTCCAAATGGCTGGTTGATTTACTCCAAAATTGCTATCTGATGTTTTTGGTATCAATGCATTCAAAAGTGAGGGAGAGAAGAAGGGAGAAAACCAGGCAATATCTAATGTACGCTCATGTATGTCAGGTTGACCAACATACCCATCGCAGCATGTGCTTTATTCTGAACGAGCTTTATTCGTGCAGTGAGTAAGGTTGGTCAATGCACCGGCACAGGTGACTAAACAAGACAATTCCCGAAAACCTAAAAATCGCGACCATGAATCTTGGTTCACCCACCTTTCTTAGCTTTTCTTTGACTTGAGTTCTAAATTATGTGTTTTGACTGCTATGATTGCTAGGACTGACTATCCAACTGCTTGCAATGCATATGCATTAGTCACAGCAGTTCAGTCCGAGCAAAGCTTTGGTCCGAGGTTGCTGCGTAAGAGATTCCACGTTGGGTGGGTCGTATCTGAGGCTGTGTATGGACCAAGCTGTCGTGTATGGCAAGCCATCAAGGCCATAGCGTATTGCCGCAACGCGTTGCTGAGAAAAGTAGCACGCGTTGCGACGCGACATTTCGGCAATTCGTTGCGGCGTCGGCCAATCACAATCATGAATTTCTGTGACGTATTAAAAAAATGATAAACAACGCATGGCGGCAATACAGTTATGACCCTTTATGGCTTTCACAACGCATTACAAGCTTCACAACGCGTTGCGAGCTCACAACGCGTTGTAACCTTCCCAAAGCGTTGTGAAGGTTGAACGTTTGTGAAGGTCGCAACTCGCAACGCGTTTGAGATTATTTTTTGAAATAGTCACAGAATTCATGTTTTAGTGGCCGACACCGCAGCGTTGCTGAAATGTGCCAACGCGTTGCTGAAATGGGCAACGCATTGCTGAAAGTCGCAAATGCGTTGCGAAAATGTCGCAAACGCGTTGTGAGATTTACCCACGACGCGTTGCGGCAATACGTTATGCATGTATGACCCTTATGGCCTGTGGACCTTAAGACACTATCAGTGATTTGCTAATCAGCAAATAGAAAAAAATCATCAAAAATCAGATTTTTGCATGTATGCCAAAGGAAGGTATCCTAACATACTTGCAATGATAGACCAGAAGCAACCTTAATAAGGACAGAATCGGAGATTTTAGTCATTACTGATCGTACGGACACTTACCTACAACACATAATGAATGGAGAATCGTATCTTGGAACACTGCCGTTTTCTTCCTTTCTGTCAATTCTACAGCTGGAAAGCTAACTTATGAGAAATTCTACAGGCTATCCTTCACTGTATAGCATTCCTGAAAGTTCAAAATATCAAATCATGATGTGTCTCTTAGCAAGCGTGTGAATTGCAATGCGTGTGAAGTCGCAAACGCTGTGAAGGTTTGCAAACACCGTTGCACAAGTATCTAGCAATGCATTGTGGGTCTTAATTTTTTAATACCGTCACAGAAAAATTTATGATTTTGATTGGCCAACACCGCAATGTGTTGATGAAAGCCGCAACGTGTTGCTGTGAAATGCCGCAACGCATTGCCGAAATGTCGCAAACGCTTGGTATCTCTCAAAGCGTTGCAGCAATACGTTATGGCCTTATGGTTGCGATAGTCAGTACCAAACTTACACGGTTTGTACACTGTAGTATGCGTTGCTGGTTCAGCTTGGTTGAACCAGTAGACTAACAGTGAAAGCAATAAACCAAATGCTATAGCATGAAATCAAAACACATACAAAAGCATTTGGGCATTGCGTTTCAAGAAGAACCGATGACCCAGTTAGCCTTGATGGTACTGGTGATCTGCATAGCATACCCACCCCCCCCCCCCCCCACAGCCCCGACTCAGTACAGCATCACCAGCACATGCAGTCTTGCATGCATGGCATGTGCTGCAGCATGAGCTCCCGGAGGCAACAAGCATTACAATGCACCCGTGCACAGCAATCCTCTCCTGTCCAGACTTCGGCCTTTAATTTCAGAATCGTTTTGTTGTGGCTTTTGATACGATGTTGATATGGTAATGTAAATCGGGATTGCAAAATGTTATAAAACATAAATCACCGACTGGGCTCGGTGAGGGCAAGATATTTGCGAGGGGGTGACGGCTAATAGATGGTCATCTCGTAACCAAAAACATCCACAAAGCTACTATTAATTCTCTTCCCCACGCGCTCAAGTACTTGTGGTCTGCTGAGAGGAAAGGCAAAGGCAATTTGACAAAAATCCCTAAAACCTATTCAAATTCAAAAAAATTTTCAAAATTCTCATCAACTTTTTTTGTTGGATGAGAAAAGTTGCTCCACAAATATCGTTTTTACATATGCCAAAGCTGTTGGGGAGAGGTGTTGTGGTAGATGTTAAAATGAAATTGATGAGTTAAACCTTGGTCCCAATTGAGTCGATTTTAGCGGATATTCGCCATTGGTCTACACACATTCGCACACTTAAATTCCAACTTTAGTAACGAAATATCAATGACGTCACCGCCTGAACTTTTCGAAGAGAAGACCTGAAAACCAGGCGGTGAGGGTCAGTAATCTCAGCAGTTCCGGTCAACAGGGACCACTTCCCGACGGGCAACACGATTTTGCATGAGCGCCATGCGCAACATTATCAATAAAGTTGCTAAAGGCAGCGTGTGACTCTTCAATCATCTGTGAAGTCCCTGCGGTACGACTTCACCGGGATCGTTAACATAAAATTGGGGGATAAAATCTTACTTCTAAAAATTTCAGGAAGTTGACGTTTGTGGCTTTATTATTTTACAGAAATACTCAGTATACCTGGATTTGATCAAGAAACAAAGATGTTTTAAAAGGTACAGTTACAACCCAGACTGCTTTTCAACTAGGTCTAGCTCCACACAGTTCTCAGACTTTTTAAGGAAAACCCAATTCATCTCTAACTTTGGAAAGCTGGAACATTTTTGACTATCTTAGTTCTGCTATCTTTAGTTCTACTCAAAATTAATTATATCGAAATCTATGAGCCAGCCATTAAATGCTTAAAGCTGTTAGATGAGAATAAAGGTATGCTTTTTGGATGATTGAGGCGAAAATGATTGACAGTGACGATTCTGATGATGCCAGCATAATAATAATAGGCAAAAGCGCAGTGAGCCGACCTTCGGGCAGGAGTCTGCGCTTTTATTAAAGTACATTATATTTTGGGAACCGTGTTAGAGTAATTTAGTCCGGAGTATCTAGTCAAGGGTACATACAGGGTACAATGGTAAAGAAAGAGCAACCTCAATTCAGTTGACTCTTCACGCAATTAGTTTCACCTTTATTCCACGTTATCGTCTATGAGCCCGGACTGTGGTTCCCACCTGATATATCGCTTCACACCGGTATCTCTTGGCGAAAGAATATCAAATGGATGGTTCTGATTTAACTCAAAAATTTGTAATCTGATGTCTTTGGTATCAATGCGATCAAGGAGGGATGAAACCAAGGCACAACCTTATCTTTGTTACGCCATGTGAGTAGAGTTGACCAAACTAACCACGCGCATGTGCTTTATTCCGTTAACGAGCTTGATTCCGTCAGTGAGTTAGGTGGTCAATGACGTAAAGGGACTAAACAAAGACAATTCCCGAAACTAAAAATAGGACCATGGAATGCTAGGTCACCACCTTTTAGCTTTTCTTGCTTGAGTTCTGCAATTTGGTGTTTTGACTGCTATGATGAATGACTGACTATCCAATGTTTGCACTGCATGCATTAGTCCACGCAGTTCAGTCCGGGGTTGCTGCGATAGTATTCACGTTGGGTGGGTCGTATATGAGGGCGGTTGCGGTCTGGACAAGCGGTCGTGTATGGCAAGCCATAAAGGCCATAACGGTTATTGCCGCAAACGCGTGCGAGAAAGAAACAAGTAGTAGTAGCAAACGCGTTGCCAAAAATTCACAATCTGTCGTTGTGGTGTGGCCAATTAAAATGATAATTTCTTGTTGAGTATTAAAAAAATAGAACCCACAACACGTTGCAAGGTATCTAGCAAACGCGGTGAACTCACAATGCGTTGAAGCCTTCACAGACGGTTGCGAGATTCACAACGCGTTGCGAGCTTAAACGCGTGCGAAGGTCCACCACATAAGGGTCTAACGTAGTGCCGCAACGCTGTGAGAAAGTAGCAACGTTGCGAGCGACATTTCGCACACGCGTTGCGGCGTCGCAATCAAAATCATGGAATTCTGTGACAAATTTCAAAAACAAATAGAATCCAAACAAGCGGGCAGGCAAAATACGTTATGACCCTTATGCTTTCACACGCGTTGAAGCCATCACAACCGGTGCGAGCTCACAAACCGTTGTTACCTTCACAACGCGGTGGGAAGGTTTGCAACGTTTGGCGAAGGTCGCAACTCGCAACGCGGTGTGAGATTTGATTTTTGAAATAAGTCACAGAAGAAAATTCATGAGTTTGATTGGCCGGACACCGAAACGCGTTGCTGAATGGCGCAAAGCCGTGCTGAAATGTCGGCAACGCGATTGTGTGAAATGTTCGCAAGCGTTGCAGGATCAATTGTCGCAACGGTGTGACTTCTAACAACGCTGTTGCGGCAAGACGGATTGCATGTATGACCCTTATGGGCTGTGGACCTTAGATCGCGCTGTGGAAGCTTGCAACGCGTTGTGAAGCTCGCAAACCGCTGTGAAGGTTTGCAAACACGTTGCACAAAGTATTCTAGCAATGCGTTGTGGGTCTATTTTTAAATAACGGCACAGAAATTTATGATTTTGATGGGCCAAACACCGCAACGTGTTGCTGAAATGCCGCAACGCATTGCCGAAATGTCGGAACGCGTTGGTACTTTCTCGCAACGCGTTGTTGCAGCAATACGTTATGCCTTATGGTTTGCGATAGTCGTGTACCAACTTACATGTGTACATGTGTTATGGCGTGCTGGTTCCGCCGGGTTGAACGTAGACTAACAGTGAAAGCCATATAAACCAAATGCTATAGTATGAAAATTTCAAAACACCATACACAAGCATTTGGGCAATGCATTTCAAGAAACGTGAACATTAGCCTTGATGGTACTGGTGATTCTGATAGCATACCCACCACACGCCCGCTCATCACAGGCATCACCAGCACATTGCAAGGCAGGCAGTTGCATGGCATGGTGTGCAGCATCGTCCTCCCGGACAACAGCATTTACAAATACAATTGCACCTGCACCGGGCGAATCATCTCTGTCCAGACTCCAGCCTTTTAAAGGGGGATGGCCCTTGGTTCAGGATATGAATTGTTATCTGATAGATTGGGCCTTCACGTCCCCAAAAAACCCCAGCTGTAAAGTTCGCGCTGATATTTCAATAGTTTTTGATGCGAGACGTAAAAACGTGATTATAAGCCCAAGAGTACTGTGTAACGTTAATCTGGTTGACCAAAATGGGGCACATTTTCGGTAAGAATTTCAAACCCAAAACATATTGGCTCTAAGATGTCCCAGGGTGGTAAATGAGAAAAGTAACAGCTTTCTTCTGATACCGAAATGTTGACCACTTCGGTAAAATCTGGGGCATTCTGGGAACGAGGCTATTTACGATCGGGCCATGACCTTTAATTCAGATCGTTTGTGGATTTAGTTACGAGGTTGAAGATGAATGCAAAATCGGGATGCAAATAGATACAACATCATCACCGACTTCGGGCTCGGTGATGGGCAAAGATATTTTGGCGATGGGTGACGAGCTAAATTTAACGTGTCCATTCTCTATGTAACAAAACATCCACAAAGCTACTATAAATCTCTTCCCACGCAATCAAGTACTTGTGGTCTATTGAAGAGAGAAAGGCAACGGCAATTGAAATAAATCCCAACTATTCAAATTTTTCAATTGTTTTTTCTAAAATTTCTCATCACATTTTTTGTTGGATGAGAAAAGTTGCGCCAAATATCGTTTTCTACCTATATGCTAAAAGCTGTAGAGTCTGCTTGGTAGATTAAATGAAAATGATGAGTGTTTAAACTTGGTCCCAAATGAGCGATTTTTAGCGATACTTTCGGCATTGTCTTACACACAGTTCGCAACCTCTTAAATCCCAATTTAGTAAACGAACGACAAGGACCGTCAACCGCCTGTGAAAAACAAAAACCTAACCAAACTGGAACACACACATTAAATACGGACATGCGCCGCTCTCGCAAAACCCCCCTAACTGCTATGCAAGCCAGGGAGGATAAAAAGTTGATATTTTATGCAACATTGTAAAAAAACGTGTGCCAACAGGCCTAACATTACATTTATGTTTTACAACTTTGTAGTCCGGATCGTGCTTATAAAAATATAATTTAAGATTTTGACGGGCAACTCGGTTGCTTTTTCGCACTGTGTTTACGTTTCAAAAGCTCCACTTCCGGTATATTGAAATTCCCGGTTCGAGCATGCGTTTTAACGTTTGTCCTAGTTAACTCTTCAATCAGCTGTGAAGCTCCCTGCGGCGATCTCACCCGGGATGTAACATAAATATGGGGGAGAAAATCATTACTTTCTAAATTCAGAATAGAAGGTTGACGTTTTTTGGGCTTGATATTTTACAGAAATACTCAGTACTACTTGGATTTGATCCAGAACAAAGCTGTTTAAAAGGCAGTTACAACCCCAGCTGCTTCAAGTGGTCTAGACTCACTCAGTTCTCAGACTTTTTAACGGAAAACCCGATTCATCTCTAAATTTTGGAATTGAACATTTTTGGATATCTTAGTCTGGACTAGTACAACAGATCGTACTGAAATTTCAGGCAGTCAGAGAGTCATTATAATCTTTTGCATTCACATTTACGAATCACCCTCATTTCTACGACAATGTCAAAAAACGACCGTAAAGGTTCCCTGTACTAGTTCTTGAATCTTTAGTTCAACGTCAAATTTAATTTATTTCGAATCTGAGCCAGCCATTAAATGATAAGCTGTTTAAGAATGAGAATAAAGGTATGATTTTGATGATTTAGGCGAAATGATTAACATTGACGATTTCCTGATGATGGCAGCATAATATATTAGGCAACAGCGCAGTGATCGACCTTCGGGGCAGGAGTTTGGCGCTTTATAAATGTCCATATATTTTGGGAAAAAAACGGTGTAGAAGTAACCATATAGTCCGGAGTACTCATAGTCGGGTACAATGGAAAGAATAGAGCACTCAAATTCAGTTGACTCTTCACGCAATATTAGTTTCACGCTTTATTCCGTTATCGTCTATGGAGCCCGGACTGTGGTCCCAACGGACTATATCTGCTTTCAACCGGACTCTCTTTGCGAAGGAATTATCCAAATGGCTTGTCTGATTTAACTCAAAATTTGGAATCTGATGTTTTTGGTGATCAATGCAATTCCAAGTGAGGGAGAAGAAGAAACCAAGGGCAATATCTTGTTACGCCATGTGATGTCAGAGATGCCAACCTACCCATCGCAGCATGGCTTTATTCCGTTAACGAGTTTTATTCCGTCAGTGAGTTAGGGGGGTCAATGACGTCACAGGTGACAAAACAAAGACATTCCCGAAACCAAAAAATCGGACCATGAATTCTCGGTTCCCCAACCTTTCTTCGCTTTTCTTTGACTTTGAGTTCTGAAATTATGGGGTTTTGACTGGCGATGATGCATGAATGACTCTTCCAATGCTTGCATGCATGCATGAGTCCACAGCAGTTCAGTCCGAGGTTGCGCATAAGATATTCCCTGTGGGTGGGTTCCGTATCTGAGGCTGTGTCATGGACCAAGGTCGTGTATGGCAAGCATAAAGGCAATAACGATTGCCGCAACGCGTGCGGAGAAAAGTAGCAAGCGTTGCCAAAATTTTACAACGCGTGGCGGTGTTTGGTCAAGAAAAATGATCAATTTCTGTGACTATTCAAAAAAATAGGACCCACAACGCGTTGGCAATGTTCCTAGCAACGCGTTGTGGAAACTCACAAGCGTTTGCAAGCCTTCACAACGCGTGCGCGTATTCCAAGCGTTGCGAGCTTTCACAAGCGTTGCGAAGGTCCACAAGCCAGAAGCGTCAAACGTATTGCGCAACGCGTTGTGGAGAAAGTAGCAACGCGTTGCAACGCGACATTTCTGCAACGCGTTGCTGCGTCGGCCAATCAAAATCATGAATTTCTTATTTTTTTTTTTTTTATTTTTTGTGACGTATTCAAAAAAAGATCCACAAGTCGCGTTGCGGCAATACGTTATGACCCGTATGGCTTTCACAACGCGCGTTTGCAAGGCCCATCACGACGCGTTGCGAGCTGCACAACGCGTTGTAACTTCACAAAGCGTTGTGCAGGTTTGCAACGCTTTGCGAAGGTCGCAACTAGGCAACGCGTTACCTATTTTTTTTTGTGGGTGTGAGATTTATATTTTTGAAAATACGTCTCACAGAAAGTCATGATTTTGATTGGCCCCGACACCGCGCGTTGCTGAAATGTCGCACCGCGTTGCTGTGGAAATGTCGCAACGCCTTGCCGAAATGTAGCAACGCTTGTGAATTTCCAAAACGCATTGCGGGCAATACCTTATGCCTGTAGTTGACTTGTGCATGTGGACCTTAGCAACGCGTTGTGAAGCTTGCAAACGCGTTGTGAAGCTCGCAACACGCTGTTTGTGACGGTTTGCAACACGTTGCACAAAGTATTCTAGCAATGCGTCTGTTGGTCTATTTTTTTAAATACGTCACAGAAATTTATGATTTGGATTGGCCCAACACCGCACAGTGTTGATGAAATGCCGCCAACGCATTGCCGAAATGTCGCAACGCGTTGGTACTTTCTCGCAACGAGTTTCAGCAAGACGTTATGGCCTTTATGGTTTGCCGATAGTCGTCGTGTACCAAACTTACACTGTTTGTTACAATTTGATGGCGTTGCTGGGTCAGCCTGGTTGAACAGTAGACTAACAGTGAAAGCCATAACCAAATGCTATTTAGTATGAAAATTTCAAAACACATACACAAAGCATTTGGGCAATTGCATTTCAAGAAGAAACGGAGAACAGTCTAGCCTTTGATGGTGCTGGTGAATTCTGCATAGGGCCAAAATCCAAAATTTGTTCAGACCTTGCGAGGGACGAATTCATTTTTTCCAATTGTCCTTTATTTCCAATCAGGATAAGACACCTGAAGTATATTACATGAATAACCAAGCCAAGTTCTCGCACAAAAAATAAAAAAAGGATGGCCATGATAAGCAACGTTGCCATTGGCACACATTTTTTATGGTTGCGAGGACGGATTTGTCGTTCCCTCGCAAAAATTTTCATTTTCTATCCGACATCGCTTGCTGTGTAATTTTTAAAAAAACTTTTTTCCCAAGTATACAGGCATGATTAAGCAACCAATATACTTCAATAATAAAAGGAAAAAAATATGGCTAACATAATTCAAATTGCTATGGCAACGCAATGTTAAAACGCGAGGGACGGAATTGTCGATTCTGTCCCTCGCGCTAACATATTGCCTCGCTATAGCAACTGTTCCATTGTGGGCATGCCATTTTCCCCTGCAATTAAAGTGCATTGAGGCAGTTTTCATTCCTCAAACCCACTCAAAAGGTCCAATATACCAACAGGGAAAGTTGAGACAATTGAAAATGTCACTCAAATTTCCGTCCCTCGCAAAAACGGTAATTTTTGGATTTGGCCCCATAGCATACCCACCACTAGCTCCGCTCAGTCACAGCATCACCAGATCAGAATGCCAGTCATGGCAGGCATGCATTGGTGATGCCAGCATGTGAGCTCCCGGACAACAGCATACAAATGCCACCTCTGCACAGAAATCCTCTCCGGTCCAGATCTACCAGCTTTATTTCAGAACGTTTGTGGCTTTATTTACGAAGTTGAATATGAATGCAAATCGGGATGCAAAGTATTACAACATCATCACCGATCGGGCTCAGGTGATGGGCAAAGAATTTGGCGATGGGTGACGAGCTAAATTTACTTGCCATCTCTGTGTAAACAAAACATCCACAAAGACTATTAATCTCTTCCCACGCGATCAAGTACTTGTGGTCTGCTGAAGACGAGAAAGGCAACGGCAAATTTGAAATAACAATCCAAAACTAATTCAATTTCACATTTTTTTTTTTTTAATTTTTTAGGTTTTTTCTTTTTTTAAATTTAAAAGTTGCTCCAAATATCGTTTTCTACCTCTATGCCAAAAAGCTGTTGTTGAGAGTCTGTTTGGTAGATTAAATGAAATTGATGAGTTTGAAACTTGGTCCCAAATGAGTCGATTTAGGCGGATATTTCGGCATTGGTCTACACACAGTTTCGGCACAACCTCTAAAATCCCACTTAGTAACGAAATATCAATGACCGTCACAGCTCCTGAAAAAGATTGAAAGTCTTCAGGGGGTGTTGTGACGCTTAATGATTTTTTAAGGAGGGGAACCATACCATCAAATAAAACTTGAAATGATGTTTTAGGCCAAATGAGTTCTGATTTAAGGTCACGCTGCAAGCTTTCATGAAATTAATTAGAAATTCAATCTGGGCTAATTCTGACCCAAGTCTCCGGGGAAAAGGGTTTTAATGAAAACGTTGGATGATAGTCTCCTGCAGTCATCAAAATGCATCACTATAATGAAACTTTAAGAAATGCCAAACATATGATTTACTTCAATTATATTTTTGTCTCTCGTAAGGTAAAAATTACGAAGGCTAAATAGAATAGATCTTGCCTCTTGATAAGCTCCTAGGTACCACACTAACTGCCCAATATGGAGCTTTGTTCAGGTGTGGATCCAACAGTCCATTAGCCTTCAAGTGCCTTCCATGCAAGGCAGGACTGGCGAATGGCTTCAAGAAACTGAAAAAAATGCCTTGATGTTCCCATGTGGACAAATTGCCTTGATTGCCTTTTACATTGCTGAATTACCTTCATGCCCTTGCCAATTTGGAAGCAATTTTTTATTTGACCTTCAAAAACTTCTGTCTTGCCCCCCACGGTCCTTATATTTTGCACCCTGGATATACGCTCACACATAATTGCATTGTGAACATAGTACGATGACGATGTTAAATAAATGCGACGGGCGGGAGGTTATAAACAAGCGATGATTCATTCGTTCAGTTTATTCTGTGGACGACGATTATGATTTTAGAGAATTTGCATACGAAAACTCTTGTCCAATTGAAGATAGTGCTTCAGTTTATACTTTTCTTAGGAGGTATCTACAACAAAACAGGCAGATGTGCTAAAACATGGTGGGCAACACTATTAAAAACATTGTAAATATGTTCAGTTCTGTTGTGACCTTATGTACTGTTAGTTACACACTGGACGTGACGAAAAATCTTGAATGGCGGCCATCTTGAAAAAATAAAAAATAATAAAAAGCCCTCCTTTTTTTCAAAAAACAGGGAGATAAAACATGTGTATTTTACTGGGGCCTAACCTGTGCGGAGTGGATCATTCTAAACACAAGCCAGAATTAAGTACCAAATGTTAATCTTGATCAATTAACGTGAGTCAAAGCACTGAGGGCAGTTAGCGGTTAGCGTTCAAGAATCTAAATTTAGGACACATGTCATTGGTTTAAAACGTAGGCCCTACAACAAAAAATACTTACAAAAAAAATCCATTTTTTTGGTGGTTCGAAGTAAGTAATATTTTCTTATTCCAAAAAACTGCTGAGAACAACAACACTCTGTAAGGTTTTTTCTGATTTGTATAAACGGACAAGGTCGTATATTGCTGTAGTCTATTATTGAGGCTTGGCCGCCATTGTCTGGAGGACATCGCCAATCGGTGGCTAACAGATCAAGATTTCAACACTTCTTTCAACTTCCGGGTTTTTGTTTGGTTTTTACCGTACTACAGAGTTCGTCGTATTGACAATGAATTAATTATGCCATAGCAATTAATGTGTACAATAAATATCTACGAAGCACTTGTAGGCCAACGATTAGTTGTGTCACAGCATGGGAAACTGATGTACTACTCCACTTTAACACACACTCATATCTATTTTACCAAATCAATTTGATTATATTCGCAACAGAAAAGGATGCGCTGCGGTGTGTCCTTTTTACTTACATCCAACAGGTTTTAATTGCCCCTCAGTTTCACCCCAGTGAGCGGGAATGAACCCCTATCCTTTAATATTGTACCCAAGGGGGGCAACGCATTCAAAAAACAGTCGTCCGTGCTGGCGCTGACATTTGAATATTGCCGGAATAATTTATCAGTCTTGGGGCTTGTATTACACACATAATGTCAATTCGATACAACAATCCGCAAAATATCAGTTGTTGGATGTTGGGTGCTATTGGTGGTTAAATTTGGTCCTACCCATTGCCACAAACGAATGAAAGACAACCATCAGTCCGTTGATTCAAAAAACGCCTCAATGAATACATTCGTTCACCTAAAAGGCGCATTGCCATTATGAGAAAAAAGGTATCTGAGCACAATGATCCAGGTAAACTATTATTAAACCTGGCCAACTCAACACATACATTTAATTTGTATCACTATCGATTAGTGGAGATGCAAAGCGGCCACCACAGTATGTGGAAGAAGCGAGGCAGCCATTGCTTTCATTCTATTGTTGGTACTCTATGTTTTCTTTGTGGTCGGCAAAATGCCGAGACGGTGAATTTCTAAAATTACGTAACGTTTTGCCTCCTATCTATATAGAACCTCTTTGATTGTACACCATGACGGTCACTTTGTGTTAGGATCATGATTGTTGTTATACCTGAGTGAGCGCCTACTCCACGTTCGTGTAAGGAGCGTCCTTACAAAGAGCTCTTAAGCTTAGTAAGGTTTATTTGCCCTCCACGTGTACCACCATGACCCGGTCACCGTTGTTGGATAATTATTTGTTGTTATACCTGAGTGAGCACCTACTCCCCGTCGTGTAAGGAGCACAAAGGCTGACAAAGCACTCAGATCACGGGGTGAAGTTGAGAGTTTGTTACTATTTTGTAATTACCCGAGTGAGTACCCCCTGTAGTGAAGCAGGTAAAGCATTTTCAAGAAGGAAGCTCTAATCAATTACGGACCTTTAACACTTTCTTGAGTCTTAATATATGATGTACAGAGGGATAAATGATACCCGCGGGTGCCGCGCCGGGGCCGCGCATTGGACGATGGAAAAAGTAGCCCAATTTGGGGAAAACCCGCGGCGGCCTTTTTTTAGGCGCGGCAGGCATGTTAAAAGTAGCCCATGTGCCGGGTTAAAACCGCGGCGTTGGGCAACACGGCCATGAAGTGGCGCACCCCTCAAAAGTAGAACAATCTAGTGGTAATCAAGGGAGTAAGTTTCTGAGAAGAATTCCATTGTTCTCACTTTTACAAGTTGTTCGTTTTCCAGGAAAGGCGGTTTTTTGTAAAAACCAACGCGTAAAACGTCTGCTGACATAAAATAATCCAAATTCAGCAGCCTCTAACAGCATACGCTGGTTCCCTGTGACTTTGGCCTCTCATCACTCTAAAGATGAGCATAAAGCGAAAGGCCGAGGTACGAAGAGCACCAGCGTAGTAACAGCAGGGCGAGGGCGGCCGAGTCCCGAGAGAATTCCCAATTTAAGACGACGCCATGGTTAACACGTAAACGGAAATCTTGACGAAAAATTCTGATTAATATCTCAAAAATCCCTAGAGGTCGAAAATTTTCTGATGGGGATTAAAACCGTCACTATTTTCGGCAGAGTGAGTGGTATTAATTTAGAAGAGAGCATATTTTAGTTTTGTGTGTATCTTGAGTAGGGAGCATGGGTGGCGATGTGTGAAGGGAGTGGGATTGTAAGATTTAGACAAGTGCGCGAGAATTTCAAAACACAACATGCAAGCTATTGTTAAATGTTTAAAAAGAATATGGAAACTGGTAGGGAAAGTGTAGATGGCTGGGGAAGGGAACAAGATGGCATTTTAAACAAAATCCAGTAGTGCATTACAATGTGACAGTTCATGTGTTGGAAGGAAGTGTAACTTCGGGATTAAAAAGTACTTTGCAGCTAAATGAGTGCAAGGGTTTTATGACTTTGACATTATGAAATATGGACTTTGGCTGGGATCACATGACCTTAGTTAGGTGAAATTTCCACAAACGGCGTGACATTGTGGGAGGGACTCAATACACCCTAGGGGGAGGGGAGCTATAAACATTAGTTCAGGACCCCTTTCTTTTTTTAATTAATTAAATACTGCAGCTTATCCATGGCGTAAGAGGGGATAAATTCAGGAGGGGTGATTTTTGATTTACCTTTGGGTTGGGTTGGCGTGGGTCAGAGTGGGGTGGGGTATGATGGGAGTGGGTGAGATGTAATAAAGAAGAAACACACTGACAAGAGGTCATTTCATTTGGGGGCTGGCCGGGATAAAGGACAATGAGCAGATGGGCAGGGACACCCCCTATTTTATCTGATTTATTTGGGATCAGAAACAAACGTTCATATTTTTGATTACTGAGTAAATTTAAGTCAAGAAAAATATTCCATGTAGGTATGAAAAAAAGCTCCAATGCGGTTGACCACATTAATGAACATGCAGTTAATGGGACAATTTTAATTTGCGTCCATTTGTTGCTTACCCAACCAATTAATAACTCAAAATTTGTAAAAGATTGTTTGGGGATACATTTCTATGTGAGGAGTATTAAATATGGATATGGAAAATCGGACCATGATAGGGTGACCACTAATATGGAGACGGTTGTTAGAAAATATTTCCACCTTAATCCCCTACTAAATTTTACTGGGGTAAGACTTAGAAAAATATGGGTGTGTGACTTTTTTTCATAACTTTCTGATACCACCAAATTCCAAGGTGATGGAAAATGATGGAAAAGGTTGTCGATTGGTTACCACAATTTAAGAAAAAAAGCTCAGTATTCATTGGGCAAAAATAGAAACACGTCGATGTTACCCCCTATGATAACCTTGTCCCTCCACATCATATTCACAAAGTCAAGTTGTCGCCCATGTGATAATGTTACGCTGCAGGGGGCTAAAGTAAAAACAACATGGTCATTACCTTATAGTGAAAAAATTCAATTAGAGCACAATCCTGAATATATCCTGAAAATACGGAAGCGTATCATGACCAGGGACCAACCAAGCCCTGCATGCGGTAAAAATGGCTACCCGTTGACTACAGTACAGTCTGACAGTGATTGGGGGGTGGGGACGATGCTACTGCGAGATGACAATAAAATAAATGCAATAACCCAAATGCCATGGTCGTGACGATATAATAAATGAGATAGGCCACAACACAAAGCAGGTAGGTAATTGCTTTCCAAAACAAATAGGCGAATAGTGTATTTCGATGACCAGTTGCAGGCTAAGCACGATACAATCAACGATAGATGGGCGAGGAATGCCATGCAACGGCATTGCCTTCTCAGGCTAATGGCAAGTGAATTCCGCTCAACTCAAAAAATCCAGCCGTTCTTTCGTGTCGTTTGTTTCCAGCATCTGTAGATGGCTCTTATTTTTACCCTCCACAGCAGGAAATTAAGTAACATAATGCATTTTCACGAAACTTTTGCGGGGTACAGAAGACGCCATGATTTATGTTGACATGATCACCCGCTTGATCAGCCGACACAATGAGGTGTGCACTTAGCCGCGGGTTTAGAGTTCAACGTTCGTACAGACGTTAAGATTATATTGTAATCGCGGGAGTAAGCAAATCGTGATACCGAGTTTTATATATGATAGATTCCAAGAAAATTGGGGCAATTGGAATTCATTTTTGAGAAAACGGACATACAAGAGGGGAGAAACAAACCGTAGAACTGATTTTATAATTTTTAAGAGTTTATCTCGCAAAAATTATGTACTTCCAGGGGTGTGTCACCTTTATAACGATACGGGATATGCCCGGTGGCCTACCTGGCATTAATTTTTTTTTTCCACACAACCGGGTATCCCGTGTGGAGAGTTTAAGCCCGGTGTGGGTGTTGAAAGCAGATATAGTCAGTTGGGAGCCCATAGTCCGGGGCTCATAGACGAATCGAATAAAGCGTGAAACTAATGTGCGTTAAAGAGTAACTGAATCGATTGCCAGATTGTTCGGACATCGCCGGGCGGGTTTGGGTACTACCAGGGATTCCGAGTCACAGGCTTGGTCTGTGTGTAAAAAATCTACTATGCCATACATCTGTTGTTTGTGAATTCATTGGAGGGAATAGGGTGGGGTTGTTGGAAGGGAGAAGGGGGGTTGTTGGATGGATAGGGGAAGGGTGGGTTGTTGGTGGATAGGGGCGAAGAGTGAGTTGGTTGAAGGGGCAGGTGCGGCGGGGGTGGGTGCACCAGGGAGGGGGCGGTGGTGTGGGGTACATCAAGGTAGGGTGGGGTGACCCCATGTGACCTTCATAACCCCAAGTGACCTTCATGATCCCGTGTGGACCTTGTGACCTTGTAACCCCATGTGAACTTCACGGGACCATGGTGCCCTCATGGGACCATGGTGACCTCATGGGACCATGGTGAACTCATGTGACCCTGGTGACCTCATGTGACCCTGGTGACATCATGGGACCTTGGTGACTCATGGGACCCTGGTGACCTCATGGGCCCTTGGCGACCTGTCACCTTTGGTCCCATTTACAAGTCACGGTATCAAGGAGGGGTTGGGTGGGCTTCGTCGAGGAGGGGGTGGGGGCGGGAGGGGCACGGTTAGGGTGCATCGGAGGGTGAACTTGGTGAACACTGTGAACTTTGAAAATAATGTGCTTGTGAAAAACACATGAACAGTCATGTACCTTGTGTTACATTGGTGTAATGTTTACCTTGGTGTCCTAATGGTGACCTTGGGGGACACATGTACATTGGTACCTCATGTAACCTTGGTGGACCTCATGTCACCTTTGGTTGACCATCATGGGACCTTGGTGACATTGTGACCCTGGTGACCTTTGGCCCCATTCACAAACCAGGGACGACAGACAACCCCAAGTCCAACAAAACCATGATGTAGTTTTGTAATTGACACAGAAATTCACTGATACTTCCTCAATCAAGTTATTAGTAAATGAAAACAGCATTATTGATATTTACGGTGTTGTAGGAGGTACTTAAATTGCTGTTTCTTTCATGCTCACACCAATTTTGAACCCCCAACTCATAAATCCCTTTTTTTGTTTATACTATTGGTTTATTATTGGTCTTGTTCACCATAATGTTCAGAGACGTTTGATCACATTGGTTGCTCCATTGCTAGAATAGAATCTCACTAGGCACTACAAGTTTTCACTGTTGTAGGGGTCCGTTCCCGAAATTCGGTTGTAATCATCTTGCCTGATTGATTACTTTGTCCAAAGCTGTAACGGCTGAAAGGGTTTTATGGTAGGACATAGCATATGGATTACACACAAGTGTGTTGGGGCAGAACCCCAGGACTATTAAATCAACAGTACAAAATGTAAGTTTAGGATTTTACTTTTGTCAAAATCCAAATAATCGGATGAATTCATTATTCTGGCCACCATTATCCATTATGCAGTTCTTCCTTGAGGCGCCAAATTCATAGGTAGGCACAATAATAAATGTGAGGGATCTGGGAAAACCCGTCGACATGTCGCAAAGGGCAGTTTGTGAAAAAAAAAGGAAATCCTTAAAATCTGGTATGTTTACTTTATTTTTTGGCAGATTGAATAAGGCATAACTTTTTGGATATGTGTATCATAGAAGAAAGAAGTAAAAAGTTATGGAAACTTTATATTTCGAAACTTTGCAATGATAAGTGCAAAAACCCAAAATATAAATTGTGGAACATGTGGCGGTGTTTTCCCAGATGCATCACAAATTTTCCAATTAATCATGGACATGTCCTTCCATGCATTATGGTCATAGACATGAAATACAGTAAGAGGGGGGGTTGGAATCGGTAAGGAAGAAAGAAGGGTGTTGGAATAAAGTAGGAATGGGTAAGGAAATGGCCGGGTCGTAGGGTGTTGCGAAAGAGTGGGGAAACGATGAGGGTGTTGACCCTGAGAAACACGGAGGTGTTAGGAATGAGGGGTGGAATGGAGTTAGATGTTTAAGAAGGGGAGCGACTGGGGAGGGGAGAATTGGGAGGCGAGCGGAGAAGATATTAAACGGTAAGAGAGGTGGGATGTTAGGGTGGGTACATAGGATGTTGGGAAGGGGGTACTGGGGAATGATGGTCGAGGGGGTAAGGTGGTTTCCAAAACATATGTTGCTTTCTGCTGTACGATACAAGATGATTGACCCTACTTATAGTCCCATCTTGTATGAGTTGACCCACACAAATTGCCATCAGAAACAATTTGGTGTTAATATACTCTGAACTAGTCCAAGAAATAATATATAAAAAAAGTCTACCAAAATAAACTGGGAACCATGTAGAAAAAGGGGGCAATGTTTGTACAGGGGTAAAAATTAGAATTGGTTCGAATTGATTTAAATGATGTCCAATTATGGCTACTCCTAGGGTGAAAAAAAGGTTAGTTGCCCTATTTACGACTTATTTTTGAGTACAATAGGCTCATAAACAGTTCAAGGTATCCGGGGTAATATTCAAGAATGCGTCGATTTTGATCGGATAGTTGTTATAAACGTAATTTGTCCCACTAGAGAAAGAAATGTAAATATAGGATTTGTTTGAACTCTTCTATTAAGAATTTACAGAGCTATGACTATGACCTCCAATAGAACCTGTAGCCCCAGTCGCATTTTGCGTTCCAATTATGCAACGAAATTATATAAATGGTGCAACCAGTAGTATAGAATCCGGGTTCTGTACCATATTAGACGAACAATTTGACACCATTTTATAACGAACGGATAATCTGAAAATTCCCCCCATTGGACTTGAACATATTTGGACGTCATCAACCTATTGAACTACAACCTACAGGAGTATAGCGAAACATACCTTTTAATCCTGGAAAGTAACGAACACGTGGCATGAATCTTTTCGACGCGTTTGATACTTTTCATATTTTTACCCCTTGTATAAACCTTACCCCTAAAAGATATTATGTTCCACTCCTTTGATTTTAGTCGACTTGATAGGTTGTTTTAAAGGATCTCAAAAATTCTGTCTGAATTGATTCTGTTTGCAATTAGTGTTGGGTTAAGGCAGCATTCATTCTATTTGAGGGCCGATTAGATACGTGTATGTGCTTACATAAGGTTGGCTTCAGGGATGGCCACCAGAAGTGCACCAAGAATATCAAAATTCAAGAATTTTAAAAAGTTTTTAAAGCAATAACATTGCATTAATTTTTTTTTACATACATGAGTTAATATGACAATCTTTTCCCCTTCCTAAGCTGCCGCCACACTGGTCTATAAATTGTAAGCAAGGGGTACATGCATCGTTGATGCTATCGTTGTACTAAGAAACGTTTGATTCTAGACAATGGTGGTAATGTAAACTATGGATCACAAAATGTGTTTTCTGCCTCCTATACACCAATGTAAATATGCATACAAAACTTATTTTTAAAAACCTTCTTGTTTTTAATTGATGTTACAGCTAAGGGACATCATGAAATGCTGCCAGTCTGCCAGGACATTGAAATATGTAGGAACCCAATCTGATTTATTCAACACCTGTTTGTTGGCGAGAAACTCAATATGTTCCATTTCAGATCATCAAGACCAATCGCATCTTTTCAACTGCAAGAACTTGCTTCTACAAACTTGATTACAACACCAGTGATGTATACATCTCGCAAGAAATCTTCCTACTTCATTATTTGAGTGATCTCCTGTAGTTACTTCCAATATTTTGCAGTAACTCTTGTTTCAATACAATTTGATATGAAAGCAGTGACACAGTTCAAAATTTTCTTCAAGGAAAGATGCAATCTCTTAACTCATTGCCTACTTTCGAGCTTCAACAATGTCTTTGCAAACTGTATGCTATTCCCATAGCAGCCACTTTACATGAATTGTGTCCACTACAAATTTAAAGGCACTGTCAGTGATTTGCTATATCGGAAAAACAAAAAAATCATCAAAAATCATATTTTTGCACATTTATAACAAGTGTACGTATCCTAACTTACCCTCTAAGTGCTAAGACCAAAAGCGACCTAATAACGCCAAAATCGGACATTTTAATCACTATCCATACGGACACTTATTACTACACGTAACTGAATGGAGATTCATATCTTTGAAAACTGCTGTGTTCTGCCTTTTCTGTCAATTTCTCAGTTGGGAAAAATAACTTAAAAGAATTCTACTGACTTATCCCTCACATTTGCTATTCATGTAAATTTAAAAAAAATGACTCTTTTTGGCAGATCACTGATAGTGTCTTTAAGTGCAAGAATGAAGGCACAGAGTGCTTTCATTTGAGGCTTTACATTTAATTATTTTTCCAGTCCAAGCTTGCTCTCACAGCTTTTTTCCAGTTTCCTTCCTTTCAAAAACAGGATTTTTTTAGAGGATATAGGATTTTTTAGTTCTTTTGTGCTTGATTTAAAGCAATAGGAGAGTACATTCTTTTGAAGAGCACCCAAATTTTTAAAGCAAAATTTAACATTTTTGCACAGTTCACTAGTAATTGGCTAGTAAACTATACCCATAAACAGTAAAAGTCAAACTCGCATCAGAAGAAATTTTGTTAGAATAACAAATATCGAATCACGATAAAAATTCAACGGTCGCTGAATACCTCATTCCAATAATAAATAACTGGGAAATAACGCCAAGTAAGTGTCAACACTCATTCATTGTTGCAATGGTTCACACAAGTCAAGTTAGGATCATTTCATGAGATTGTACTATTTCATATTGGAAAGACAACAGAAATTTCATGTTTCCAGCACTGCCATTGAATTAGGATCAGGGCTCCCCGAATCTAATTACAAAATCCCTTCTTTTATGATGCATGCACACTTTTATGTCACTGAAACAAAATTCGGTTTTATTTTTTCTTAAAAAATACAATTTTAGGAATTTAAGTGGACAAACAAATTCTGTGGTGTGTGCAAAAGCAATATGTATGTAGACCCTTTTTCAATTTCTCATGATGCCATTTCACAATGCAAAAAACAAACATCCAGTCGTCTTTATGAATCATTTGGGTTGCCGGTTTTATTTTTTGATGATATATAATACAAAACTGCTGTATTACATGAATGACCCAATACATTTAAACATACAATTACATGTAAAAACAGGGACAGAACCAGAAGTACTCCAGACAAATCAAAATAGTTAAAAAACCCAAGTGTGAATATATGAGAGCCTTACCGAGTCTCCAGCAAAAGTTGATGCAGAGTTGCTCAGTCATTCTCTGGCTGTCATGTATAGGACATAATTATTAAACTGTCATTTAATCTTGCACATACTGTGAGAGATATTATAAATATAGTTGGTCCAGCCAGAAGTAGGGTGTGATATCAAAATGCAAGAAGTCATAGCTTAATTAAGTGCAATTGTATGAAATCAGCACGCATGATACATGTGTGCAAATACAATGTAGTTGTGTGAAACTGATGTTCTCACTCCACATTTCTGGCTGGACAAGTGTAGTTGAAGCTAGAATTAAACTGTTAGTGGTGTGTATGATGCCATGTGTCGAACGATGTAGCTACACATGCTGTGATTGTCTCGCAGAATAATATTCAAGTCATGAGGCGATCTGACATGCTGTACTGTGTCCAATCCAATTGCAGCTTGCCTTAATTTGGCCATTTAGCCCTGATTGAAACTGTGACAGGAGGGTGGGACAATTTACTTAACCAACTGCAGATTTAAAAGCAGTGGGGTGAAGTTGTACCCTTGTCAATCAAGCAATTTGGTTTGATAGAGCAGCTAATGACATAACACACCCAATTATCCTATATACTTTCAGATTACAAAATCGATGATTGCCAACAGACACTAATAAACCTAAACCTTTCAGGCTGTTCAGCGTTAAATTAGTTCAAACTCAACTCCAGCAGATAACTTAGTATGTAATTGATTCATTTACTCTGTTTTTTGGATTGACAAGGCTACAACTTCATCCTGATTAACTGCTTGTAAATCAAAATCAGGTAAGTGAATTGTCCCATCCTGACTAAACAAGTGTATCTTAGCTACACCAGTGTATCTTGGTCCTCTTTTCATCATAGGATTATGTTCAGTCAAGATCAAGTTTTTGCTGGAGACTAAACCTCAGATTGCAGTTGCATGATATTATTTTGAAGAAATAAAATGTGACATTGTTTGTGAATTACTCAACTGGATTGTACAATTTGTGTCCTTAATTATACATTAGTCAGTGTCATGTGAATATTGTTGCTTTAAGTTGGCCGAGTGGTAATTATTATGAAAGATACTGAATGTTTATAAGTGCAAAGTTACGAATACTCTAACATGTAAAATCAATCAAAACCACGTCAAATTGAATGGTTTGCTTGCACATATGAAAATGTTCAATAATTTATCTTTTTTTCATAACTTAAAGCAATAACAGCACATTTTTTTGAAGAGTGCCCCCAATTTCAGAATGATATTTTTGCACAGTTATGTTGGTAATTGTATAGGAAACTACACCTGTGAACGAGAATGCTCAAAAATGCGTATTTGTCATAATAAAATAAGCGGTTTTGTGTTCCAGATTGTAATTAACGGCAGAGTTGGAAATGCTAAGTCTGTGTCCGTCCATGATGAAATAGTGCCACCTCAAGAAAATGACCTCTTACTTGACTTGCCTGAACCAATAAAACAATAGATGAGCGTAGATATGTACATAACGCTATTTCCTGGCTAGTTGAATTATTATCGGAGATCTTCGATATTAATTATTCTAATTACAAAATCTATTTATTTGCGACACATTGGACACATAGACATTTTCGAGCTTAACCATTCACAGGTATGGATTACTAGTCACCAATGCAACCGTGTAAAAATCTCAAAATTTTTGAAAAAAATTGGGGCTTCAAAAAAATGTGCTATTATTGCTTTAAGCATTTTTTCTGATAAGCACGATAATTTGCCTGCTTGTCAGAGCAACACCAAGAATTGGGATATGACCTACGTGGTTACTTTCTCTTGCATCAACCATATGTGTAATAGACCTTTTCATATGAACACCAGAAACGTTCGTAAAACAAATATTTGTGAGAATCCGTTCACATGCATTCAGAAGCGCTTGTCATTAATGTACATTACGCCAAGTAGTAGTAAAGTAGTAAAACCAAAATTTTAAAATCCGGTTTTGTCCCTGTGAACGAGGGTGGCCGGATTCACCTCACACTTGCAGCAACCGCCCTTACTCCCTCCTTCCATTTCCCCGATTCAATGCATCCTCCACCATCCTACTCTCCTTCTCCACTTGCGTCAAATCTTCTTTGGACGTCCCCTTCTCCTCAAACCTCCCACCTCGAACTCAAAAGCCCTTCTTAAAACATACCTGTCCTCCCTCAGCACATGTCCATTCCTCCTTCCTCAGCACACGCCCATACCAACGGACTCTATTTGCCTTCGCCAACCGTTCCACCGCTTCTTCCAAACTCAACATCTGCATCAAGGCATCAGTTTTCATCTTATCCATTAACTTCACACCACACATCGCTCTCATCATTGCCCTTTGTCCTCAGAATCCCCATCTCATTTTCACTCAGGCACCATGTCTTGCTCTAATACAGCATCACTGATCTCACACAACTCTTACACTCCACGCCAAGACAAGTGTAAGTGCAACCCAACAGCTGCTTGAGATCAATCACTATGAGCTTGTAAAATCTCAATTCCCTTGGCAGAGTTCAGTAGCTTTCATTCACCAGATGTATTTAGAAAATACACCCCTGGTTTTGGGGTACGATATATGATACCCAGATCACACAAGGTCAGTTCATGTCAATGTATGTACAAGTACAACCCACTGAACTGTGTCCTTGGTGGATGAGCATATTGTAACTCAGTGAATGTTTAGAAAACTTTGAGTTGAAAAGGTCTATGGACAAGTAAATGGAGCAATGCTCTATTATGGTCTCCGACTTTCCCGGCAACCTTTAGTTTTAGTGACCAGTGTAGAATCAAGTTTCAGTATTGCTGAATGAGGGGAAACTATTAAAGGGTTACACCAATGCAGTACATCCCAAATCTTGGTAATGTTCATAAAAGGTATAAATTGCAACATTTAATTGAAAATAATTTTTGTGCACATTCTATAAAACAAATAATTTTTTACATTTCTCCAGTGGAAAGAATATTTCCATTTGGTGAAATGTGCTTGTTTTTATTCAAATCGCTTGTATACCGATCCGTTGTCTGGAATGCATGTGAAAGAAGTTGATGATCAAATTGCCAAGACAGTCACTGAGCAAGATGAATGCTGCAAGTCCAACATGGCTGCATTTCAGTATGCCTTTTGTTTCTAGCTTGATTTCAAACCTAGCATCTCTTCAGCAACATCCCATAAATGTGAGGCAACTGCATCATCTTCAGCATGCGGGGCAACTGGTCTATTAACACAATCACTGAAATGAAGAGGAAAAAAGAAAGCAGTGAAGAAAATTTTTGTCAAACATTGAAGTCAGAGGATGTTGGGAGTGCTTATTTTTTTATAGGGGGCTTTTTAATGAGGGGGTTTTTACCTCTACAGGTTTGTTAAACTGGATTGGATTAAGTGTATGATACTGCTTTTGCATGCATTTTGCAGTTTTACTCTTTATTCCTACCTGAAATACTCGCCATTGTAGTGTTCGATTCTTTTTTCTAGAGCACAGTATAGCACAGTTCTAGCCCCTTCCTCGAGGGTATATAGTGCAGGTATGTGGGGATATCTCTTTTTCAACAGATTTCCAAATGGAGTGTCAACTGCCCCTGGTTGCACCATAGTAGCTGTAATTCCAGAACCTGCAGGAGAAAGATTTAAATTTGAAGGTTAGTGGAACGGAGTGTAATATTATCTTGGCTTACTGGTGGTTAATACCAGGAGGGGAGAGAGTCTGAAATAGGTGCTTTCATATTTGTCAGTCACAAAGCAAGTTATTTGGTAACACTATAGTATGTCTGTGTGCTTGTGTGCCTTCCTCAAAACAGTAATTAATGTAATACCAAATTTTCTCAAAAACTTCATATTTCCAAGAATCTGTGATGTTGGATTCATTGCATTGTTTTCCAAAAATGTATACTACATTTTTGTCATTATTTATAGAGATACTTTAAAAGCAGTCTAAACTAATGCCTCGAGTCGAGGAAGGTAGACTATGTAGAGAAATGCAAGTACATAGACAACCTCACAAAAAATGTAAACGGTTCAATTGGCCTCCCATACAATACAAAGCCTTTCAGGCACTATATTTTTAATTTGAAAACAGTGAAATTCCATCACCATGTACCTCTCACATTTCACCTTTTTCTCTCACACATTGCGTATCCTTGCACTTTCTCTCACTGCCTAGTATCCATCTTTTCTTCCGAACCCTCTAAATCCGTTACACAATACGTGTGTAATATTGTAATTGAAATAATAGAACCTTTAAATCGTCTTCCAAATTCTCTGGTAAAGAACACCATAGCCAAAGACGAGTGCATATGACCTTCCCATTGATCGTATGGCTCCTCTTGCATATTTAAATCATCAAATTTAATTCTTGTATGTATATAGTCAAGGCATATCAGATTAATGATGCGGCTAGGAGCAGATTTCTTGAGAAGGTCCAGGAGGAGGTTGGTAAGGAGGAAGTGCCCAAAGAACTTGACGCCCAACTGCATCTCAAGGCCATCGGTGGTGTCTGCTCTTGGTGCAAGTGGCGCACCTGGGAAATAAAATATCAAAGATAAAAGCAGACTTGGATTTCAAAATATAACTTCATAGTGGAGGGATGTTTCCAGCGCGCGGCCATTGAAGATCCCCGATTCTATCTAATTAAAAAATTAATTCTTTGAAGTTTGAGCTTTACCATTCACAGGTGTAGTTCACTAGCCAACAATTGGGTCGCTTCAACTATTACCTTTGACCTAGAGATCTGTAAATTACTCGGATGTAGTATTAAATACTTACTGAGGTCCTTGATTGCGCAAGAAGCATCAATATCGGACCGGGGATCTGGATAGCGCAGTAACTTCTTGATGGCAGCAGCGGTGGAACTTGGGGGGGGGAGCATTGCCACTCCACTTTTGAAAGTGGAGGAGGCTGGTCGTCCCCCTCCACACTTTTCAAAATGATTGATGATATACGTCAGACGATAGTAAAAGTACTGGAAATTGCTAATATAGTGCCAAGTGGCCACTCCACTTTGAAAATCATTCCACCACCGCTGCGAGTTGATGGAGACGATGTTATAACGACAGAATCTGCTATGACAAAGACCCCTTCTGTCTGAAGCCACCAGTGGGATAAAAATGTACTTGAAAATTTGATTTTTTTAGATTTTCACTGAGAGTAGTCCAACCAGCGTTAACCATTCGATTTTGGGTAACAAACTTGAGGCGATGGGAATTAACTCGGCTTGGTTCATCTCTTATTTATCCAATAGACAGCAGCTCGTTTCCATAGATGGTATCAATTCTGATTTCCAAAATCTCACCTATGGTGTGCCCCAGGGGAGCCTTTTAGGTCCTCTGCTTTATCTGTGCTATTGCAATGATATGGAAATCTCTGTGAAGAATCGACTGTTACTCTATGCAGATGACAGTGTTCTTATTTCATTTGACAAAGACCCTGATGTTTGGACCTGAAATCTTGTAATAACTGGCTAATTGACAACAAACTCTCTTTGCATGCCGGCAAAACTGAATGTATTTTATTTGTTTCCAAAAATCAGTTTAAAAAGGTCACCGATTTTCATATCAACTTTAATGGCCAAAAAATTCAATCTCAAAAAGCTATTAATTATCTGGGGGTGACTCTTGATCAAACCCTTTCAGGTGACTCTATGGTGAATTCCATCATTAACAAGGTGACTGGAAAACTCAAGTTTTATATAGACACATTAACCGTAAACTTCGTAGGACCCTCAGTTCGGCTTATTACAGTGTCATTTTGACTACTGTTGTACCTCGTGGTACTGTGGTATTAGTAAGAAGTATCAGCATAAGCTTCAACTCATTCAACATAGAATGCTTCGTTTTATACTGCCTATGTCACCCAGGGATCATATTAGTTAAAGGTGCCAACGAGAGATTTGAGGCGCCACAAAATTGTGTCATAATTGTAATTATATAGATAGACCCGGGATAGACACAAAAAGGTATTGAACCTTGTATTTGGCTTCAGAAATGTCTTAACAGAGAGAAAAAAAAAGGTAATTATGATTTGCTTAATTTCAATATAAAACATATAGGATGCATTTCGTATTTTGTTCCTATACCGAAATAGAAATTTTCACAATTTGTACAAAGAACATTTCTCAGCTTAACCTTTCAGATGGGGCTATTTTTAATGGAAAGGTTGACATCGACAAAAATCGTACCTTCGATTTTTGTCGGGTACAGATATGTGAAATTCTCGTTGCACCCTTAAGCTCACTTTGGTTCAGTGAATCTCTTGAATGTCCAAACAGAGTTAGGCAACTACGACTCCGCCATATGTTAACAGATTTAAAGCAATATTAGCACCTTTTTAAGCGCGCCCCCAATTTTTTCACAAAATTGAGATTTTACACGGGCTGCACTTGGTAACTGGCTAGTAAACCATACCTATGAATGGTAAGCTCGAAAATGTCGTCTCACAAACGAAGGATTTTTGTAATTAGAATAACTATTATCGGGACCGATAATAAATTCAACGGCTGCTGGAAACGGCCTTACAATGTGAAATAGCCGGAAATAGCGCGATGTACGTGTCTACGCTCATACTTTAGTTGTTTTATTGGTTCAGCAAAATAAAGGGAGAGGTTATTTTTCGAGGTGGCACTATTTATAATGGACGGACATAACGTAGCATTTCCAGCTTGCCGTTCGGCCAATCTGGTATCCCAAATTCTAATTACAAAATAGCGTAATTTCCGGGGGGCCACTTGGATTCAAAGGTGGAGATGATGCCGTGAACATGGAATTTCTCAAAATGCACCCTAAAAACGTATTTTAACAGATAAAAAACAAGCTAAAACATACCCTCAAGCAAGATAATTTTTATTGTTTTTTTATAACCTCAACAAGTCCCCAGGGCCTTAATCTTAAATATACCCTTATTATCTTGCTTGCTTTACTTCCCAAGTCGATTACAATATTTTGGATTGATTTTGATCCTGCTTAAGGAGAAGAAAATGAAAATGTCAGGGTTAAGAAAAAAACAACCCTTTTTAATACTTTGCTGTTTTGATACCATAAACGATGTACGTTGCGTACACGTGTTGGAAAAAAAGACACCCTTTTACCGCGTTTTCTTGTTCACGAATCAGATCCACCTTTGACTACAAGTGGCAACTCCCCGGGCTTAATTTATGATAAATACGCATTTTGTAGCATTTCGTTCGCAGGTATAGGCCTAGCATCATTGGCGTAACTGTGCCAAAATATCAACTTTTGAAAATTGGGGGCGCTTTAAAAAAAATTATGCTAATATTGCTTTAACTCTGGTGGACCCTCATATCTCAATCCCATTTTTATAAGTTAGAGATTGACATTGTTATCATACTAGATCTAGCTATAATACCTTTCAGGTCCCTAGGGTTAAAGGTCAGTCTGTTAAGTCTTTATTTATAATGGGTTACGGACTGGAAGAAAATTGCCCTCCAATATTCAAGTGTAAGCGATAGGCCACGTCCAAGTCCTGATTAACCTCCATCTTACCAATATTGGCCGAGCCAGGAGTCGGTGAATTTGCCTATATTCTTTCCGTCTTTATGAGGTGTTGGGTTGTGAAAATCACTTGCAAATTCCATGATCACTTTGCAGTATCTGCTTTGTGTTTTATTGGTCCTACGCTCACATATGCCTCTGTCATTTTCACGGAAACCATTGGAAATAAGTTGGCATAATTACAACAGACCTAATGGGTTATCCTGGCTATTGAGTTGTCTGGTGCGCTTTTTGATTTTGTTTTGTATAGGCGATCCGGTATTTTTTTTGTCGATTTGCCGAATAAAATAACAAAAACAAAACAAAACAATACCTTTAAAAACTTCACATTTTCATAAGATATGTTAATTGAAGGTACAGGGTCATTACTCGGAATAGCATCGGGCGGTTTATTCTGAAGGGGCCATAATCCAATAACAAATTTTAAATGCCTATTTATTATTCCAAAAGTTGATATTCTGAAATACAATTACATTCTGAAAGGACAATTAAATAGGGTCTTTAATTTATTCAAAATCATATGCAGTAGGGGCCTATAAATTTTTTAAATTCAAAAACCCTCAACTAATCCTAGGCTATAAACTCCCAAGTTCAAGCCCCCAAAACCAAACCAAACCCCCCATTCCAACTTTAATGCCTATAACCAACATCGGAAACCGCAAAACCATGAAACAGCAATTCAACTCCAACCCCCCGAATCGCAACCCAATCCCAAACCCCAATTAACTCGATGTGAAAAGAACATGGAGTTGGGGGTGGGAGATTGAGAAGAGGTTCAGGTGGGGTTGGGATTGCGATTGTTATCCCGGGAATAAAATTGTCACCGTACCAGCACAGTTGACCAAATATCAAAACTCGTGATTCGAAGGCGATGATTTCTACGACAAATGCCTTGATTGAAGATTGAGAAGCTAAATCACATTGGTAAACAAATGTTGTAATTTTTGGTTGATCGCTGAATAAATTGTGCTACTTCTTGGCCTTTGGCTTCATCACGACAAGGAATTAGAACTCGAGCTCCTGAAAAGACAATTAGAAATAACAAACATTCTCTCTTATCTACATTCTATTTAACAATTTCAACTAAAGCATTTAATGTTTGCAAGATTGGTTTGAAAAAGTGCAAAAACAAAACCAGAATTCCCATTTTTATACTTCGAAAGTTTTGCCATCTAGTTAAAAAGGAATAATTGAAAACTGCCTTCGATACAAAAACCGATAAAATCAATTTCCAAAATTGAGAAATAATTAGCCAAACAACCAGATGTGCTATTTCCGACAAAAACTTGGAATATTGAAAAGAGGGTATCAATTATTGCCAGCATTATGCGCAGCATCATGACAGTGTTCTTGCCTCAAAATGTTCGAGAATGCCGATTAATCGGCATTTGCAAACGAACTATATAGTAAACTCTACACATGTAGTTTGTTATTTAAAAAAAAAACAACACTAAGAAAGGCTTACTCGGCGATTTCCCGAGGATGGCGCCCTCAATTTTCAGACAAATCGTGTTTTTTGTATAAACATAATGTTTGTTCACATACTAATCACTGTGTGAAATAGCTAAGCTTAAATCGATGTCCTTCATAGAGAAAATCACAGTTTTGTTTTAAAATTCCGGATACGGAAGTTTTGTTATACACAGTATCCTATGGGACTGTATACTATACATACATGTTTACTTCATCAAAACGAAAGATCCGATTCATCTTAAACTTTGGAATTGGGCATTTTGGGTGGCTATATCTTTAAGTCTAGTCAACTATTGCTAATTATTACACATACAAATTATGTTTCGAAATACCTGACCATATAAAAAGATATCCACTACACCTACGAATCAACTAAAATAAGCTGAATATAGGCGATGAATAGTAAAAATCCATGTAAATGATATATTTTTGTCAATCAGAATGATGCACAAATTTTTTTCAGACCGTCTTCAAAGGTGAAATTCCTATGCAGCTCATATGAAGCTATACTGGAATTGGTGCTGGTGTGGCATCAAGAGCCGTAAGGTGCAAGTGAAGAAATATGATGAAGATCAGTTGACAAAATATCCAATGGTAAATAAACGAAGTCAGTGCGCAGAAGACAAATGAAGAACTTAGGGTGCGTTAAAAAGCCTGGTAAAGTTGTTACAGCAGTCTGGATCCCACAGGCAATGGCGTAACCAGCTTTTTTCGGGGGGAGGTGGGGGAATATATATCTTCAGGGGAAAGCATATATTAGAATTTGTTATAGTAAAGGCCTATGTTGTTTTCGCTGTAAATTGGCACGTATGCAGAAAATCACTAATTTTTCAGGGAGAAAAAGGGGGAGGCAAGATTCGCACCAAGGGGGAAAGCTTCCCCCCCCCCCCGCCCCTTCTGGTTACGCCACTGCCCACAGGTAGTCGAATTAAACATGTTAAATCCCTTTGATGACAGGCAGGGTGACTTCCTGCATGGAAGGCTGCAGATGATGGTGCAAATACAGCAGCTGCTGGTAGTTGGTTCTTGACGGTACACGAAAATGCACTGTTGCCGAAACGTAGTGAAAAAATTAGATGTTTAAAGTTCTTATCATTATTGTTACTGTGTGCAAGTTCAATCCTAGGGACGAATAACCCTCTGAAATGGTAAGGGTTCACGCTCACTTAGCACACTGGTATATTTTCGAACTATGGGCGTATAAATCCCGGGGTAGGGGTTTACCCCAATGTTTGCCAAGGGTGAGGGGTGGTCAGTATAGGCCTAATCATCCCACCAAATGTATTCTCTACATGCTTCTTCATTGAGAATTTTTGTAATTCAAGCATTCCAGTTTGTATGAAAATTTAACCAGAAACGTGCGTTCGACGAAGACTTCACGCCCTTGTGAAGCATCAAAACTGTCGCGTCGCGAGCAATTTTCCTGAAGTTTAAAGGATTTGCAAAGAACCATTTCCTTGGCAAAAAACCCACCTTTTTTGTTTTTAAAGAAAGACTTTTTTAAAAACCCTAATGAATCTTTATGGTGTTTATTGAAGAACATAAAAAAGGGTTCTGTAGCCAAGAAAATAGTTTTCATTGTAGAACCTACACTAAGAGACCCTTAATTTAATAATAAAAAATCATTAAGTCCATTCAAAAGTTCTTTGAACAGAAAGGTTTCAGAGGAGAAAATAATTTTTAGAACCTAAAAGGGTTAAAACTGCTTTTCAAAACACACAAGCACACACCAAAGGAAGTTTCGTATAGACCTATTTAAATCTGATACAAACAGAACAAAAAAGGTTCTATATAAGTTGCAGTTTATTTCTAAGGAGGAGGATGTATATTATTTAACGACACACCAACAATCTTGTGTTGCATAGTGTCATGAAGATACTTTATTTCAATTTTCACATTACACGTTAGGGAAGAAAGACCAGTTTTAGAAGGAGGAGACCGGAGTACCCGAAAAACACCCGCGAGGCCGAGTATGGCCTGGAAACCAAACGCACATGAAATTCGAACCTGGGTGGGACCATATCGACCACTGTGGTTCTTCTTATCGTGTCCAAACACTGTGGTTCTCAAATATGATCCAGCCAGAGATGGGTACACCATCTGGCTACTTCACTGAATTCCGCAAGGTCCTTGTCTGTGCATTCTTGCTCCAGCAGTGGGCAGACCAAGAGATATTCCATTGTCTGTTGTGCTGTTCCACAACCACAGGTAGTGTCCTGTTCTGCTTCCAGGTAGCCCCACTTTTGCAAGGAAACCTTAGATCGACCAATTCTGGTTCTCAATATGTTGAGGCATCGCCGATGATTCAGCCCATGAGGAGTCAGCTCCAGGTGGGAGATGCTCACCAGGTTCAATACCAATAGATGTTACTTGGTTGATGGCAAGTCTTTCTTTCCACAAGGCGACTCTCTTAAGCTCCTTAGAGACTGTTTCAAGAGGTTGGACTTTGCTTAAGAAACTCTCTGGATTTAAGGCGGTTGGCAGCAGGTCTCTGTCCGGACATAGGGTGCTTCACATTAGATACTTGGCAGCTACGCTCTTGCATGCTCGCTTGGCCTACACTATACGACGGATGTCTGATGGTGGAGCAATTCCTGCTAGGATGTATAAGTTCTCCGTTGATGTTGGACGAAGACATCCTGTGATAAGCCGGCAGGAGGCATTTAAGGGGGGGTATGGGGTCTGAATATGATAAAATCACTAATTTTTTCCAGGTAGAAAAGGGTGAGGCAGATCTCCACAAGGGAGAAGCTTTCCCCCCGCCCCTTCTGGTTACGCACTGCCCACATGTCCGTCGAATTAAAATCCCTTATGACGGCTGGTGGACCTTTCCTGCTGGAAGGCTGCAGATGATGGTGCAAATACAGCAGGCAGCTTCTTGGTAGTTGGTTCTGTGACGTTACACCGAAAATTGCCTGTTGCAGAAACGTAGTGGAAAAAATAGATGTTTAAATTTCTTATCATTATTGTTACTGTGTTGCACGTTCAATCCTAGGACGGATAACCCTCATGAAAATGGTAAGAGGTTCATGGCTCCTTAGCACACTGGTAGATTTTTCGAACTATGGCGTATAAACCCGGGTAGGGTTTTACCCCAAATGTTTGCCAAGGGTGAGGGGTGGTCAGTATAGGCCTATCATCCCACCAAATAATATTCTCTACATGCTTTCTTCATTGAGAATTTTTGTAATTCAAGCATTCCAGTTTGTAGGAAAATTAACCAGAAACGTGCTGTTCGACAATACTTCACGCCCTTGTGAGCATCAAATTTGTCGCGTCGCGAAGCAATTTTCTTCTTGAAGTTTAAAAGGATTTGCCAGAACCATTTCCTTGGCAAAACAAAACCACCTTTTGGTTTTTTAAAAGACAGACTTTTTAAAAACCCTAATGAATCCTTTATGGTGTTTATTAAGACATAAAAAAGGGTTCTTCTATCCAAGAAAATGTTTTCAATTGTAGAACCTACACTTAGAGACCCTTAATTTAATAATAAAATCAGAGCTCCATTCAAAGTTCTTTGAACAGAGTGTCAGATGAGAAAATAATTTTTTAGAACCTAAAAGGGGTAAACTGCTTTTCAAAACACCAAGCACACACCACAGGAATTTTCGTATAGGACCTATTTTAACTGATACAAACAGAACAAAAAAGGTTCTATATACGTTGCAGTTTATTTCTAAGGAGAGGATGTTATTATTTAATTCGCACACAACATCTTGTGTGGCAATAGTGTCATGAAGATACTTTATTTCAATTTTCACATTACACGTTGGGAAGAAAGACCAAGTTTTAGAAGTAGTAGACCGGCGTACCCGAACACACCCGCGAGGACCGGGAGGATGGCCTGGAAACCAAACGCCAGAAATTCCGAACCTGGTGGGACCATATCGACGCACTGTTTGTTCTTCTATCCGTGTCCAAACACTGTGGTTCTCAAAACTATGATCCGCCAAGATGGGTTACAACATCTGGCTACTCACTGAATTCGCAAGGTCCTTGTTTTGTGCGCATTTGCTCCAGCAGTGGGCAGAACCAATAGATCTTCCATTCCTGTTGTGCTGTTCCAGGTAGGCCCTCACTTTTGCAATGAACCCTTAATCGCCATTCTGGTTCTCAAATATGTTTGAGGCATGCCATGATGCATCCTCTGAAGTCCACTCCAGGTGGTGAGATGGCTCACGCACCACTGTTCAATACCAATAGATTTTAGCTTGGTTGATGGCCAATTCTTTCTTTCCACAAGGCGACTCTCTTAAGCTCCTTATAGACTGTTTCAAGATGTTCGACTTTGCTTAAGAACCTCTTGGATTCATGCGGTTGGCAGGCAATGTCCCTTCTGTCCGACATAGCGTTGCTTCACATTAGATCTTGGCAGCTACGCTCTTGCACGCTCGGCTTGGCCTACACTATACGCGTTGTCGGATGGTGGATCAATTCCTGCTAGTATGTCTAAGTTCTCCGTATGATTTGGACGAATACAATCCTGTAAACCTGCAGGAAGGCTTTAATTCTGAATCACAAACTTCTTAGCATGGTTGTATCTTGTCCCATACACGGTCTAAGATACTCGGCGCAATGAGTAGCACAGGGCAGTGCCGTCGTCTTAGGGTAGGTTGGGCGAGCACCCCTCTTGTGCCAGTGAGTTGTTAAGATGTTATTGCGTGAACAGTACTTTACTCTCTTCTTCTTGATGTGGGTCTTATAAGAGTGAGTGCGGTCCAAGGTAACCCCTTGGTAGACCCGGAGCTATCACAGTGCTCCAGGGGGTGTTTCCAGACCAGGTTACTTTTTTAAAGCTGACGTTTCACCCTTCACGTTTGCGTATGAATGGCAGCACACCCCTGTGTCTTTGGATGGATTTGGCCACGTATAGGTGGTTTCCTCCCTTCCTCGTAAGTAATTAGTAGTTCATCCAAAGCTTTGGAAAGTCCCTCTCTTCAACTTCTTGTGCGCAATTCCAGATCGTAAATAAAGCGACAAGTTTCTGCACTCCTAGGTTGGTCGTTGGTATCATGTTGAAAGAGATTTGCAAGCACGCTCCATTGTGGTAGACCATTCTGAGCTTACCAATCATCCGCTCTTCTTCGCTCCTAGCTGAACAAGAACCTCCTGTTTGTAAAAACAATCCTTTGATTAGGTCAGTCAAACACCTTAGATCCTCAGATATAAAGCGTTTAGTATGAAAACAAATTCAAAAATGGTTAGAAACGTGGTACACATTAGTGTTTATCAAAAGGTTTAATTTTCTATCCTTTTTTTTAGCATTGTAAATACATAAAGCTGTACTTCATGACAGTTAAGCTTACCTATGCCCTTGCCCTTTGGGACAGTACACTGTTTCCGTCCCTCTTCCAGCCAAATCTCTAGCCACTTCTTTGCCGATTCCTTCTGTTGCCCCTGTTATGATGACGTCTTACCGTCCAATCGCCTTCTTGCATCTTTTACGGTCCATGTGCCTTCTATCTCTGCGGCGCCCGTTACGTGACTACGTAATTGCCATAAAACCCACACCCCTCAGAAATGTAAGAAGGGGGTAAACCAACCGGAATCATTAAGCAGAAAACCGGTCAATGACGAGTATACCCTGTCCCTCATTTCTGATATATTAAAACTTCAAAGAGTAGTCCAGGCCAAGTATTTTCATTCCACATCCAGCTTCAAACTTTTTGTCTTTTTGATTATAGCAGAAGCAGAATATCTAGGGGCTTATTTAAGGAATTCGTTGACCTCCCACTGCATAAAGGTTTACCAACATTTGGTAAGTGGTAGTAGTAAACCCATCTCCATGCAATGCCTAGTTAGTTATAACTCTCAAATTGTTGTATCTCTTTTTCAATAGGGGTCATTTAAGTTTAGCACAGGGGTCAAACTTTTAAAATGCCCCCATCATATTGAATGTATGCCATAATTATTGCCCATCTAAGTCATAAGGATTCCACAAAATGTATAGTTTGTACCACATACGACCATTGGTTTTTGGATTTATAGGGTAAAAATTCCTAAAATAGTAAAAAATGTTCAATCTCAATTTGTACAGGGTCAACATTAAAGGTTAATCTGAGTACAAAAGTACTTACAATATTACTAAAGAACTCCCAAAAGTATAGTTCTGTTGATATTTTAGAATGTTTACTTACGGTTAAGGGTCAAAGATGTCAACACCAATTGATTATGTTGCCCTATGACCTATTTTGTGCATAACTTTTGCATTGCAGATGGTAACACTATTCCTTATTTTGACACTGTAAGCAGTATGAAAGCTTCTTTATTTTTACCAAATTGGACAACTTCTGATTGTTGACACCTGTACAAAATAAATTTAGCCATTTTACCTCTACTCCCAAACCACTGTCTAATGGTACAAAACTATGGCATATTGGAATCCGTATGACTGACGACATATGGCATTACATTTAACATGATTGGAAACATTTTTAAAATGTTTGTCCCCCTGTGTAACCTAAATTGGGCCCCTATTGAAAAAGTAAACACAATTTTGAGAGTACTATACCTATAAAGCGTGGATAGAGGGTCCATACTAACACAAAGGTTCTCAAACTTTTCTGTAATTGGTGGTACTTTAAAGCACCATCCTAATGAAAACAATGCCGATATGATATTTTGGTGGCCAACCTGTATACTTGGTCTTTTGAACACTTTATAATAAATCGGACACCTGACATGCAATAAATGGGCCAATTTAAATGTTCAAAAGACCAAGGGTTAAAATAAGATTGAGAATCAGTAACGTATAGGGCCCAGAACAACGTGGTATGTCGGCCACAAAAAATAAGACAATGTATATGCTTATATTCAATTAAAAAACATAGGCTGAATTTCGTATTTGCTCCTATACGAAATTAGAAATTTCACAATTTTTGTGCCAAAGAAACGGTTCTCAGCTTAATCCTTACAGATATAAAGCTTTAGACCATTGCCAAAATCAGAATTTTCACATTTTTTCGGGACACCTGTTATTTGAAATCTCTCGTTGCACCTTTAAGGTACCAGTCACATGATATAGCGAAGAAATACGAGTTTCTTACTTGATGACGTGTTTGTACAAGAAAGTATAGGCAGTTTAATTAGAGGTGTGAAACCTGAAGCATGTACTTTTATCAAGAACGGCACGATCAAGAAAAGGCCGGCCAGATACGTTACTTTTAAGTAACACTTTAACACTTAAAAGTGTTAACTTGCAATTTTACTAAAAATTCGGATATTGTTTAAAAGATCACCCATGCATTGTTCCGTGTTCTGAAAATATTAAAGTTTACGATTTTCAATGATTTTCAGGAATTCCTTAATGTTGATATTTTTTTTCATTTTGGAGACCAAACTTGAACACTTTATCGGCCCTTTGGTTCAGTTTATAGCGCTTCTTGCAGTTGTTCCCCGGGACGACTTGGGAATTTGGTCCCCCTGGGTTGATGAGGGCTCACCTGTGGTGCAGTGGATCAGCGCTCGCCTCATAAGCTTAAGGTTGTGGGTTCGAGCCCCGCTGTCGCCAATGTGTTTGTGCCCCTGGGCAAGGCCACTTTAGCCCCACCTCGCTTGCCTCGCTCCACCAGGAGTATAAAGGGGTACCCAGCATATGCTGGGAATGCAAAACAGACTCGCTGTGCGGGAGGAGTGGCGAACCCCCCACAGCAACATTATATGAGGGAGTCTGGCCCAAACGCCAATGACAGAGAGATGGGCACTACGCCTGCGGGCGCACCATTTGCATTTGTTTTGGGTTGATTGCCTCCGTACGCATCTCTTCGTACCCTTTTCCCACTTGTGCTGAATCAACAGAGTGTGAACTAGTTGTCAATGCAATATTTCGGTTTATTACACCTTATAATGACCCAGCCATTCCCAGTCTTAGTCGAACAAAAGTTATAAATGGAAAACAATGTCATTTTTGTAATGTCCAAAAGGCCAGCAGCTCTGGAAGTGTAATATTTCGAACCATTAGTTGCTTGCGGCACACAAACAGCCGAGCACAACAGTTTTGATTTCGACCGATGCCGCCCTTGATAGTGTGGTTTGGTGTGTATTCCCGTAGAATGTTCATGCTAAAATTGATTTTGTTGCTGTTTGGGTTTCAGTAGGGCCTAGACTGTTAGAAAATGACGGGGTTCAAATTTCGGACTGCTGCCCCCTTCTTCAAGGGGTGAAATGTTAGTACAGGGAAAAATTTAAATTCGAATCAAATTGTGTTTTAATGTACACTAACGCGTTTGCGCCTTATGAGGATTATAAAAAGTATATATTTGCAATAGGTTCCAACCTTTCGCCATAGCCCCATAATGGTTCACGGTCACCCTGGGGGTAAATGCTCGGATGTTGATGATAGTGGTGTCACATGATTCCTCTTGTCTACGAAACAGAAAATGCATTGTAACTGATGTTAGATATCACCCATTGCGAATCCAGCTTGGTGGACCCATGACCAATGTAGATCCTTGCAAAGTTGTTAAGGTAATAGCCAACCAAACACAAACTGTAAAATAATACTTTTTGGGATCCTATTGAGACAATACAAACATTGTCACCAGTTCAATCACAATTCTGAGAATTGGGTACTTTTACAGGATGACCTTGACCATTATGGGTAGATTGCTGACTAAATGTTAATGAACCTAGGCAAATATACGTTTTCTAATCCTTATAGGAGCCAAACAGTTCTAGTAGGATTTTTTATTCGGTCAGTCATTAAAAGTGTTTTGGGGAGTGTCGACGATTCCATTCGCTTCGAGAGGGTAGCTCTACCCAACTAATTAAATAGAAATTCTAATTGTGACGATGTCGGATCAGACTAAGGCCATAATTAAATATGTTTTTTTTTTTTTTTTTTTTTCTTTCTCACGAAGAAAAAATGCAAGGCAAATGCACGAATAAAGATCCAATACAATCAAACTGGAACAAAATGAAGCACTACATTAGAAAAGAAAAATGATACGAAAAGTAATTATATTACTCGCCAAAATTTGCAGTCGTTTTCATTATTGTGGAAGAGGAGGATATCCACGATCAACTCCACATTTTACAAGCACATAAGGAATTACAATATTACATCTTATGTTCGTTTTTTCAGTTAGGATTTCTCTATATCCACACGTTGCTTTGCTTTGCATGCCATTTTCCTTCAGTATTGTTCGTCCACACTATAGGGAATAATTAGAAAACTGATAAGTTTTAGCCTCGGGTACCATGGTTTACTTTATTCGTCTTGTTAAGGGCCAGAAATAATGTGTGACGGCTATGCCCCAATGCAAGCTGGTTCCACTTATATATCTAAGTATAATAAAGTGTTTGGTCAATCATAACGAACTGAACATTATTTACGTGGCCTAATCCTCCTCAGATTAAGAGGTCGCCCGGCATCGATTTCATGACACTTATCCTTCTTTGATTGTCTCCACAAATGAAAGGAAGCGATAGCGGTTCAATAGGCGTGTTCACACGCTCGGACGTAAAAGGGGAGTGTACACTGTGCGTGGAGGAACTAGTGGCGGGCGTAAGTCCTACCTGATGTGGACCTTTTCACTTTTCTTCTAATATTTCCCCTACCGGCTGTTACACTTTAATGGTTGGTAAAGAAATTCAGATTTGATTTTTAACTGTCCGACACCACTCATTGGTCTTCATTTTCGGATTAAAACGTCACCTCATATCATTCCTTTTAGTGAGAAGAACTACAAAAAAATGTACTAATTCATGATGGTTAGAAAGACGTTTAGAGGGCGCGCTCGATCCCGCGCGGATAATTGCTTGCATGGCAAATGAGCGCACCGATTACCTGAGCCACTGGTCAGAGCTTAGATCTGGTTTTGAATGACATCGTATTGTTGAGGTCTTACAAAAATAATATTGGATTGGGGATATGGATTTCAAAACCGCTAATGCCAGGACAGCGTGAGCACAAGCACGTTGTTATGGAGGGAGTCGTTTCTGTGTTATTGTGATTATCAGGACATTTAAAGGGTAGCAGCGATTTGCTAATCCGAAACATCGAAATAAATCAGCCACAATTCATATTTTTATATTTTTGTTAATGGCACGGATATGCGGAACCTCACCTGCAAGTGGGTGACTTGAAATCTCCATGTATTGAAAGACAAGCACGTTAACTTTTTATCTGATTCTGTAATTTCTATACGTGGGCTGTATAAAATTCCGCATTTGAGATACAAAATAAGCCTTTCCGGGGAAGATCACAGATTTTCAGGTGATAGTGTTACACCATGAGAATACCATTTTGAACCATAACTCAGAATATGAATATTCGTTTTATTCTGTACTGTTTTAAACAACATCAGCCGTTTAGTGCATATTTTGAGACGCAGTCGCTCTATGTCTATTTGGGGAATAGACGGTATGATAAATTTCCTAAATAACTTCATTTTTTCTTCTTGGTGGTGTGTTACATAAAGCAGGTTATATGGAATTACAACTTATCCCGATTTATATGCTTTTCCACAATTTTTTAGATCTCTAGATCCTCGCTGCTAATCCCGTTAATGGTCATTTTACGCCAATCTACTCCTGCCTAGACAGGAAGTAGCGGGAGGCTGTTGGACGACAGGCAAGGCCGTAAGTTTGACTCACTTTGCAAGCAACGGACAGTATGAATTCTTGAACGATGGATTAAACGAAAATCGTGGGTAATCCAAGACCACATGCAAATGACTATAGGTAGCCACCAATAGGAACATCAAAGATGTAGGGGGAAGGTTAAAAAAGCACCACAAAGGAATCGAAAACAAAAAATACCTATTGAGGAAGTAGAACACATTCCCTTGCACCTCTAGAACCGAAGTATACTTGAGGGATAAAAAAGACTTCTGGCCGAGACGGCGGAAATACCTTGCCACAACTCCCAAACATGCCAAATGAGCTTGCTGTTTTACATCAAACTTTTTAAACTATTTGAGTTGATATTTTTGCGAGTGTTGCCAAAATACGTCTCATTTGTACAGTAACGGTTTCGCAACGTCCAAGTAAATGTTTGATTCAAGACATCAAGGGATATTGTATGTAATATAATTGTTTACTCACACGTACGTGTGAAACATATATCAGCAAAAAAAGCTTTGGTTCTTGATTTTTTAAATATTCTCAGATGATTCCGTAAGGGATGAGCAGCGATAATGCAAGAGAATAAAACATGTGGAAAGGCATTTTTGTCTCGCCTGAAACTTTGTTCGGCAGAGGACTAGTATCACTTTCTGTCTGTTGTCGGGCATTCTGTCTGTCGCTGTCTGCTGTCCGTGTCACGGTTTGGTGTACTATTTATTGGAGTTCCGTAAGGGCTTCTATGTAAGTGTGGAAGGAAAAGCAAGCGGTACGAGAGTTCTCGACTGACTGATAGCTTTTGGGCCGTAAAATATGTAAGTAAGTATCTAATTGGCATAATTTACGAAAATTCCCTTGTGAAAGGCTTTGGTACAAGTTTTCTGGAGTTCCGTTATGGTATAAATGATCTGTAAACTTGGGGAAGGCAAGGGGCTGGGGAAGTTCTCAACCTGAGTTAGATTTTGCCACAAATTTAATATGCAAATGAGCTGAATTAATACTGCAAAAAATCGCTGAATTGCTATAATTTGAAACGGTACGCGGATGCAAAATTCTTCGCTGCATGAAAGCCTTCATGATGCGATCTTTCTTGCATTGGAAAGTGCGAGCAATTGTGAGGCTTAGGTATGAAATGAGCTCTTAATATGCTGATTTATTGTATCTTGAAACAGTACTCAGATGGGGCAAATCATTTGAACATGAAAGAATTACTATGCATGCATCGTTTGTGGATCATTATGGGTCAAGGTACATGTGGGCCGATTCAAAGGGCCATTTTTGAAAAAAACAATTGATATAAGTAACTATGCCGTAAGTCCTGTATCGCTGAAAAAATGGTAAAGTGGATATACAAAAATTACTTGGCTAATGAGGACTACTATGTACATCTTTGTGTGAATCATAATGCGGTTAAAGGGACGTGGGCCAAAAGGGTCTTTGTTGATGCAATGATCTAATTAGAATCTGCGTAATTGCTGTATCGCTGAAATATACATGGATGATGCAAAAATCCCTTTGCTAGTGAGACTACTATGCGGTACCATCTTTTGTGTGAATCATAATTGTAGTCGAAATGCATGTGGGCCAATTAAAGGACATTCTTGATTCATTTTTAAATTTCACACTTAATGCCAAATGCTGGTCCATTTCAACCAAAGTTTGCTCGGTTGTCATATTCAGGTGAATACTGCACCTGGCACAAAGAAGTTGATTCCAGGAGTTTGTTACATTCAATAAAGAAGACAGCATGTGTTTATTTGGCTAGTATATTGGCCGTATATTGGCGGGGTGATTTGGTGGGTGTACAAAGCCAAAAACGGGGGGGCGGGGGGGGGGGGGCGACGGGGGGGCAGGGGGGGGGGGAGACGGGGGGGGGGGGGGGGCGGGAGTATCCAAAGTATTTAAACCTCCATCAATATAGCTCGATCAGTGCCCATGTTTTCTATTTGAAGGGTTTCTGTTCTGGTGGTTGAATGTGGGGAGGTCTTTTTGGTGCCAGTTGGTTAATTTCTTGGAAAATGTGAAAATACGTTAAACGTGGCATTTCACCGGTTTTCGGACTTCCGTTTGGGTACCCAATTTAAAATGTGGTCACATGTTGTTTTTTTAAAATAGTGTGCCAAGGGAGTTTTGCATGACTTTATAATTAATATCTACACAATGGAAAATGTTGTTGACCCCTGGGGTGGGTGTCAACTGAAAGAGCAGGAATAAGGATACTTATAAACGCACAAATCAGGGGGCGAAGCCTCAAAAAATCTTCCACTATGTCGTAGGGGATTCAACTTTCAAGATTAATATCTCCAAATGAAACAAAGTTGTGACCCCGAGGATGGTTTTGTTTATATTTATGGCAAGAGGGGACAAGTAAAACTAGTTTTTTAAAAATTGGAGTTTATCAGAGCACGGTTTTTGGGGACACCCGGGACCCGCACAGTTGCATCTGGTGTGGATGCTTTGTTGTCTTGCAAGTTATGCGAGAAGCAGGCGATGACTGACGAGAAGAATGTACAACTCTATATAAAACACTACTTTACACCTAAAAGGCCGAGGGTCCCCCGACATTTTGTGTTCGGCATCTGCCCTATCTGTTTATTTTTCACGCCGAAGCTACAGAATCTTTTCTTGGAACTGCGCTCGATTAATAGAACCATTTTGAACAAAAATCGGACCTACGATTATGACGCGGCGTTACGTAATCTCCGCATTGGTCGTGCGAAAGAAAAGCTATGTCCCATTGAAATTAAAGGCACCTCAGAAATCCCTTTTTTCTTTTGTGATAGGATACAGTTTCACACTAGTTTTATCTTATTAGTGTTAAGGCATTTAGCCAAATTACCTAGGTAGACTTCTATATTAAGAAATCACTACATATGGACAATTTATATGACTGTTGAAATCTCCTGTTGCACCCTTGGGACTCATGACGGAAGGCCGAGTGCATTTGTACTAAAAAAGCGTGAATAAAAGTAAGATAACCTAAAAATACGACGAAAGGAACATCTAATTCCATAACTCAGCAATAGTGAAAAAAATAGGGTCCAGAGACCCCCCCGCCACAATTTAAAAGGCTAATGATGTAAACATTATAGATAAGATAGAGTATACTATATATATATATAATAGAGAGTATAGTATGATAGAAACGAGTATATAGTAAAGATATATAGGATATATATATATATATTAAATTTTTGTATATCTATCTATATAATAGAATGTGCCATCTGTGGTAAACAATATGTGGGTGAAACGGGTAATGATGTTAGAGAAAGGATGGTAATCACATGATCCAACCATCAAACATTCAAAACCACATGGACAAATCTGTGGCTGCCCATTTCTCTCTTCCTAGACCATGTCAGTAAGACATCAAACTCACTGTTATTGAACGTCTAGGCCATAGGTCTAAATTCAGACGCAGTATCGTGAGAAGTTCTGGATCAACAAACTTAATACCATCCAAAATGGACTTAATCTTATTGCAATAATATATTTGTTTTAATCTCAGCATCCCTCCCGTACGCTTTGATGTTTTGCGGTCTCAGCATATACGCACGCATTTTACGCGAGTTTTTTACCTATGCACATTTATGCGATCACGCACGCCGCCCTGCGGTTGGGTAACTTGTTTGTTTGTTTTTTGCTTGTGTTAAAAAAAGTCTCACAGTATAAATATGCGTGACGAAGATGCGCACCAGCATCGAAAATTGCAAAGTAAACCGTTGGCCCGTAGTTACTTCTTTGTATATTATAGATATATATATATAGAGACTTATATATATATATATATAAGAAAATATCTATAAGTGTTGTTGTTGTTTGTTGTTTTCTTGGTTGTTTTGTTGTGTTGTTGCTGTTGTTTTCCTGTTTCATCAAGCTATCGATTGCTTTTTTCCAGATCCAAAAACCTGAATATAAGGTTTGAAAACGAGGCTGGAGTGTATAGCTTGGATAAGTTAAAAATATCCCCAAAAAAGGTTTCTAAGGAAAAGGAAACCCGGAGTTTTGTAAGACAGATTACAAGTTTAAAAAATGAGCTTGGATTTGAAAATGGTTTTCCTTTTTTTCAGGAAAGCCAGACGGGTCCAGTATTATTTCATTAAATGCGGATTCATCCTTTGCAGGGGTGTTAGATATGCTCACATTAATTTAATTGCACTTGGAAAATTTACACAATTGTCATGTTTCGTAAGTACCTTGCAGAGGTAAAAAATCCAAGGACGTTTTGGGTTCAAGTTGTTTTAAAACTGGTAAAAATATCTTCATTTTTAAAATTGAAATTTATTTGCATCGCGAGGACATTATTGGTAGCATTATTCGGTGTGTGTGCGGAGCGTGTGTGTGGTGCAGTGTGTGTATTGTGTGTATGTGTGTGAGTATGTGTGGTATGTAAGGGTGTATGTATGTTGTTTGTATGTTAGGTAGTAGTATGTAGTATGTAGTAGTATGTATGTATGTATTGATGTATAGATATGTACGTACGTAAGTACGTAGTACGGATGGATGTTTCATGAGTATGTAGTGTATGTATGTATGATATGTATGTATCGTATGTATGTAGTATTGTACTTTGTTTGTTCATTTTAGTTTATTATTTAGTCAGTTTGCATTTTTTTCACTTTTATTACTGTTTCACAACTATCCTCGCGACCATCGAAGTATTAAACCATAGGCTATTAAAGTATCGCGAGAGTAGGTCGGAATGTAGACATAGATAATAATCAAAACGACCGTCTGTTTCCTGCAGCGGGGTTAAATGTTAAATTTAATTTTAAAACAGTCATGCGATTTTTGCGATAAATATTATTAGAATTAATTATTTCCTAACCATTAGATGATGATAGTAACTGACCAGAATGCAATTCTTTTACAAAATCATGGACAAAGGTAACAAGAAACACTTCTCGGACTGTATCAACACCAAAATATTGCTACTTATTTAGGTAAATTTGCTGTGTATCTGAACCGACCCAAAAAACGTTGCTTGTTTGTTAACAATTTTAGTTCATCATGGGAACACAAAGGGAAAAAAACAGAAATGACCACTTTTGGACGCCATGAAAGTCATTGTTTCGGCCCCCAAAATCAGATTGCTTCATATTGTGATTTTTCTTTCATAATCATAATAATCTTAGTAGACTCTTGACATGTGCAGAGTTGCGTTGAAATTCAAAACCTTAGAAAATGTGTTTTTGACGTCTGGGACAGCGCACCACCCCCCCATTATCCACATAACGTGTTATAAAACACGCATTTTCCTTGTTATCTTTAAATTGTACGTGCGCCTATAGGGGCCTATGTACGTAGTCTAATAAGGTGATAACGTAAAAAAATCATTACTCTTTATGCGCTAACTTGCAAGGTATTATGACTTGCAATTATGGATACAACTCAGTGGGAACCGACTTGTATTTTGAACCCCTCAAAAATTAACAGATTGTCTTAAATCTCAAATTGTGTTTAACATGTAGATCTAGAGTTAACATAAAATTCAGTTTCCAAAGGGTATGATGACGTCGCGTGTTCTAATGTCTGAGTGTTTGGTTAGTCCTGTAGCAAACTTGACGTTTGTCATATAATTCAGGGGAAGCTTTTGGCACATTCTGGAACGACGAAATCAGGACGGCAAGGAAAAATACTGGTGCCATAAAAAATAAAAAATAAATATACAGAGTAACATACAAAAAACACAAAGAAATTCCAAATAAACGCGGATTCATATAGGATAGATATAACTCAAAATTAAAAAATAGGAAAAAATACAAACACAAACACAAAAGAGAGCACACAAATAAAAAAACAATACCAAGGATAAAAAATGAAGGAAAAGCAATCAAAATCAAACGCCTGAATAGCGGTATGGAACCTACTTAGCATCTGCAAGGTTTAGATTTATGGAATCTACAATTTTTACTCTAGTTTCCGCACAATTCATCAAAAACATTCACCACAAATTTTCAGTTCAGTTTCTCCACTCGACAAGCTTTATTCTTATTGGTATTATGACTTCGACCACTTGGCGCTAGTAGTGTTTGTATTACCTTTGTATGTATTTAGGTAATAAGTGACGGATGGGAGTACAATATATAAAAAAACAACGGTACCTGTATAGTATGTCGAAAAGAAACTATACAGTTTGTACATCACATATGGGTTTCAGGTGGCTTTTATTCAATTTTATGTACAGAATTTAAACAATAGATGGGCCTACAGTGACAGCATACTATATTTAAGCACGTAGAGCAGATTAGACCCCAGAACCCAAGAACTTAGAATCCGTGATCTCTCCTTACAATATTGCAGTTGTTGCTTCGTTCTTGAAAAAAGGTCCGACCCGTAGGACATACCGCTTCGCGCTAATCCAACTCGCGCTATTGCACACTTTAACGCCAGCCCTCTTACCGATCCGTGTGTTGTGAACAAAGCTTCAGGACTGACGCCAATCTATTCAAATTGCATCTGATGTAGAAGGCGTTCATGCATTCATTCATTTCTATACTTTATTTTTACCACGGAGGCCCAGTTCAACCCATAGGCTGTGTTTTTCATAGGGCGTGGGTAAACCAATTAAAAAAGGTAATACAAATGCATGTGATAACAAACAAAAATTTAACAAAGACAATCTTGTAGAAAGGCTTAGATGAATATGCCTTAAATTATTCTTAAGTATACTGAAGTTCTGATTTTTGTAAGTTTAGTTTAGCATCAAGATTGTTCCAAGTTAATGCACCTCTGTAGGATAACTACGCTTCTTGTACTCCGTTTTGGGTTGCGGAATTGTAACATTATACATGCTGTGTCGAAAGTTCTAATTTTGCTAAGTAAATGAAAAAATGCCAGAAAGATATGGAGGTGCTAGGTCATTCAAAATTGTGTAAAACCAAGAGCCAACAATTGTAACTTTGCCTATGAGAAAGACGTTGCCAACCAAGTGATTAAGAACATCATGACTAGGGGTATCCCAGGCTACACCACAGATAATACGTGCTGCTCTGTTCTGTATAATCTGAAGACGATTTGCTACTGTAAGTATCCACAATTTTTCCCCAAACAACATTGCAATAGTCTAAGTGTTGCAGGATAATTGCATTATAGAGAGTATTGAGATATCATTTGGAACAAGTGACTTGCATTTTTTTAATCATAAACATACCTTTAAGTGACTTTTTGCGAAAAAAGAAAAAAAACATTTTCAGTTTGCTGATTCCATGTCATGTTCTCATCAATGATAACTCCAGATGCTTAAATTCATGCACTCTTTGAAGACTGCCATATTAATTTGAGAAATGATCAATCATTAATTTGATCTGTAACCGTATTAACACTGTCTTTGAGATCCTATTAACATAAATTCTGACTTTATGCTACATTAGACTTAATTTGTTACTTTCAAGCCATTTGTTTAAAGTGTGAAGATCTTCATTAATACATTTTGAAATATCATCATTGAGTTTTTGAAGCTAATAATACTGGTGTCATCAGCATACTACGAACTTACAATGGGATCAATAAGTTAGGCACATCATTAATATAAGAAGAAGCCAAGCAGGACCATCACTTGACCTTGAGCTTCCACCACACTATATGGCAACAATCAACAAAAGTATGTGCCTTTTGACGGAAGTAATATTGAGTTCGACCACTTGAAATAACTTTTGAACATTTAAAATGCAATTTTACTTACTTACTCCATACAATTTAAGTTTATTTAGAAAAATGTTATGATTTACAGTATCAAGAATGCTTTTTCAAGATGTTATTTGCATAAACCACCATTTTACCTCTATCTATTTCTCCATACCAGGCCTCATTTACAGTAATTAAAGCATTAGAAGTGGAATGAAGAGGACGAAAGCACTGAATTTAGGTAGTTATAAAGTTGATCAAAAACAGCTCTTTCAGCAATCTTAGAAATTATCAACCAACATTGAGATCGGTCTATAGTTACTAGGATCCGCACGGGTCCCCAGCCTGAAACGGGATTACTCTAGCTCTTTCAGCAGGTGGGAAACTTACTAGTGGTGAAAGAGTGATTAATAAGTGGAGTAATTACTGGTGTGATGATTGGTGTAACCATTTTAAGTAGTTAGGAAGGAATATTAATCTAGACTATACAAAAGGGTTCATGTAAATTGGGTTCATGTAAATTGGGTTCATGGAAAATTGGGTTAGATCTATTCTATGCTGAACAACGTTTGTAGTTGAAGCATTTCATGTTAATACGGCTTTGAGTTTTGATCTCAACACATGCCCCTCCAGATGTATTTGTACCTTCGACAATATGCGTTTAACTGCCAGGAATAAAAAATCAGACTATACTAACATAAAACACAATTTTCAACTCTGATTTTCAAATTAGCCCTGAAGAAAGGGGGCCAGGGGCAGCTATCAGTCTGAAAATTTGAACTCCATCATTTTCTAACAGTCTGGTCCCTATTGAATGCAAAACACAAGAAAATCAATTTTATCCCAAAAATCCTACGGGAACTGTTTCATTGACATAGCAAACCACACTATGAGTGAAAAAGTTTGTACACCCCTGCCCAAGACCTTTGATCACACTATGTTGGCCTACTTACCCGTTATAACTACAGCGCTAATGGCCATCGGGTGACTTTGAGCAAAATCCTCGACATCGCTTATGCCAATACCTGTGTGTTCCACGATGGCATCAGCCATGCTAGTCAATGTGGTCTCTGCCGAACTTATCCATAAAGCAAGACGAGGAATAGATACGATTTCATTTGAGTTTAACCCAGAAGTGTCATGCACAACAATAATTATATCAAAACAATAAAACAAACCCCAACCCCGTCACGGAACTAGTTCATTTATCTGTTTGGACATATGACCCTGTTTATGACGTTTGGAGAACTTTGCTCATAACCAATAAACAATTCAGTTGCCGCATAGTTTAGTATTTTATGTATTCTCACCTTAAGTTCAACATTATAGTTTCAATTCAAGCATTACATTGACCTGAGGTCGAAGCTGGTCGAATTTTTTTACTGAAAAAGTGTCATTTCTTTATTCAGATTTGAGAAATGTGATGAGAAGTTGATGAATGCTTTTCGGGGGGGGGGGAAGAAGTAAATTGTGTGGAGGGAGGCAAAATATCAAAAATTTGGAGATTTTTAATCCAAATAGCTCCAAATCGCTTGATTTTGCCAACACCAATTGGTGCTTTTTGTCCCAAGCGCTAGTTTGTAACAGAAAGGGGGGCCGTATTTTCGTCCACCAGGGTGGGGAGGGAAAAGGGGGGGGGGGGGGGGAGGAGGAAAGACAAAAATGGGGCGGATTCCCCAATGCTCCCTCATGGTAGCCGCCACTGGGTGAATGCGGTGCCCAAAAGTGTAACGCGAGCTAGAGCCCGTTTAATAACGCGAGCACCACACAGTGGCGTACCGACAGGGGGAGGAAGTTGTCCCCTCTGGCTCAGAAAAGGCGGCACATGATGTAAATTTTCTAGCTCTTTTTTGGAGATTTTGACCCCAATTTTAACCTGAATGTGGGCCAAGTTAATGAAAGGAGTAATTTTCACGCACATTTGGTCCTGTTCAGAATTCGTTGGAGGAAATTACTGCTGTTGCATCGAATAATAAAATATTTCACTGACCGAATGATGGCTAACCATGCACATGTACAGCAGCATATTTTCAAACGGCTCTGTTCTCGTCTTCATTGTAGGCCCGCAAGTTTTTATAATGTATACTCATCCGATGACATATTGAAATGTGATGTTAGCCTTTCACTTGTATGTCCCCCGCGGGTTCCGGGATAAGATCGACTCCGATGTTTCCTTGCATGTCGCAAGAGGCGGCTAAAAGGGACGTGCCGGTTCGGGGTAAAGAATAGGCCCGATGTTATCCCTGCATGTAGTAAGAGGCGACTAAAAGGACAACTCCGTCTTAATGTTCCACATGATGCAGTTGTAAAACTGGTAATATTTCCCACATACACTGTTGCTCATAAAGTTGGAATAAAATATTTTTACCACTTTTTTATGGAATGATTCTTACAGTGTGAGTTAATTTATGATATCTAAAGGGTGTATATCGGCCACACTATTCTCTTCTCGAACATATCAACCGTGACTTAGTCCACAAGTAACCCTTTACGACTGTTCCTTAGCCTGAAGAAAGGGGGTATTTGACAGCAGATTTTAAGGATGTTGTTACAAGTTTTTCACATCAGTCATTTGACAATATTTATAACACATTTTGGGTGATTTTCATGCATTGAATATTCAAGAGTACTGTTTTAAATGTCAATCAGTCCCTAACATCGAGTATGGCCCCCCTGGCATCAATCAGTGCGTCAAGACGTCGCGGCATACTGTCACAAAGTTGTTTATGATGTCAATGGGCAGAGCGTCCCACTCATCGGTCAGATGCTGAGCTAACTCCTGTAGTTATTGAGGAAGATTGCCCCTGTAATTGATGACCCAACCTAATGCATCCCAGCATGCTCGATAGGTTCAAATCAGGGAAGCGAGCAGGCCATGGTATCTGCTCCACCCCTCTGCTTCAAGAAATTCTCTCACTACCGCGGCCCTGTGCGGCGCGTAACATTGCCGTCTTGCAGCCGAAAATTGTTTACATAAACCCTTCTTGCATGTGGCAGACAGTGGTTTTCCAGAATGTCCAGCTACACGATGGCGTTCATGTTTCCATCTGGCACCACCAGTGATGTTTTTCCTCCATAATGAATACCGGCCCATACCATCACTGAGTCGCCACCACCTTGAGTCGATTCCTGAATACAGTCATCTCGGAGGTTCTCACACGTAATCGGACGAACCCTTTGTCATCTTGATGGTCAATGATGTAGCGGCTCTCGCCAATAAGCAATACATTTCTCCAGTGTCTGAGCTGTAATCTTCTGTGCTCCATAGCCCAGCGAAGTCAATCAACTATGTGGTGAACGGTTGGGCGTGGACATTTGGTCATTCGTCTTGCTCGGTAACACTGTTGAAGCAATCTCCGATTTACAGGGAAAGGAACAAACAACAGACGTGTGATATTTTATAGTTTCAAGTTCAAGTTTATTGATGCAGGCCACTGGCCCATTTCAAACACATAAAATTATAATACATAATATAAGCAAAAAGTAGAGGGTAATTATAAATTACAATAATTATACAGAACATACTCATTTAACAAGATTTGGAGATAATCGAAGCGAAATGAAGCGAAGTGATCGTGACGATTTCTTGAAGGCGGCGTAATAATAATTGTGAGGCGCTGTGTGCTTTGTAGAGCGCCATATAAATGCTCCGTTATTATTATTATTATTATTATTAATCATTTAACACAATCATTTAAAGAATCTTCTTATAGAAAAGATTCGTTACGCCTTTTCGTGTGATACATAAATATATTTACTAATGGTTTGAATTTTGTTTCATTGTACTACATAGCATTGTTTAATGTGAAATATGAAGGATACCTATGATAATAAAATGGGATGAATTATTTCTAAGGTCTTGATAAGGAGGGCAGACAGTAAGAAATGATATTCATTCTCGATGGCGTTTAGGTTACAAAAATTACATGTACGTTCTTCCACTGGTGTGCCCAAAGAGGTTCTATATAGATAAGAGGCAAAACGTTACGTAATCTTTAGAAATTCACCGTCTCGCATGTTTTTGGCCGACCACAAAGAAACCATCGAGTACCAACAATAGAAAGCAATGGCTGTCCTCGCTTCTTCCACATACTGTGGGTGGCCGCTTTGCATATCTCCCCAACCACACTAATCGGTAGTGATACAAATTAATGTCTTTTTAGAGGTGCCAGGTGTAATGGTAGTGTACCTGGATCATTGTGCTCAGATACTCTTTTTTTCTCATAATGCAATGCGCGCTTAGTGAAAGAGGCCGGTTAATTTAAATCAAGACGACTGATGTTTCATTTCATTCGTTTGTGGCCATGGGTAGGACAACATTTAACCACCCAATAGGCACCCAACATCCAACAACTGATATTTTGGCGATTGGTTGTGTATCGATTGAACATTATGTTGTATACAAGCACCCAAACTGATATTATTCCGTGCCATATCAAAATGTCAGCGCCGCAGCACGGCGACTGGTTTTGAATGGGCGTTTCACCCCCTGGGTGTGCCCACATAATCTTCCTTGTTGAATACTAGAGGTAGTGAACCGACACAGGCATTATTACGTAATTCAAATTATGCATGGATTCACTTCAGCTGGATAGTAGGGACTCATTATGTAATCAATCTACTCTAATATTATTACTGAGACTTTCAAAAAGAAATCGTTTAAGATTGGGTATGATCTCCCCAATTTATGAGCCACAGTGTAATAAGATTGAATTCAATGTAGTTGATATAAGTTGATATAAGTGTAGTTGCTAAATTATAGTGTTTGAAGTTTTTTGTCAATTAGATAAGGCCATCATAAAACCTGTATTAGATTTTATCTAAATATTTCAAAAATGTACGCTGTTTTGATTGGCTTTAACATGTATCTTGGCTATTTTTCATAGATATCAATGTTGTATGTTCTTATGATATACATTTAGAAAGAGGGTAAGTTTTTTTGATGTGGTTGTTGATTGGAAAGTCGCTCTGGAAATCGGTCATTCTTAACTTGATAACATGGACGGTATAGTATATGAACTATTCATCAGTGTATGATCATTCATCTCCTCTTGTCATTATGAACTAATCATCAGTATATCTCGATCGCTTGTAGTTGTGCTTTTTCTGTAGACAAGTAATTTTCTGCGTGTGTCATTGGCAATCAATAAGTTATTTTCTATTAGTCTAATAAGTTTTTATCTTCTTGCGTATGAGGCAGCACTAATATGTTGTAAACGGTTGGATCCAGCTCACTGTTGATTGGTTGGGGTTGTTTGAGAAGTCTATATGCACCGGTTGACGAAAGGTAGGTCACTCATGAAGAATGTGAATCCGCAGTCTGTGATGGAGAACCACATTGGCATGGCTGGAGATGACCGCAACCCCCATCGGTGCATTTGCTGTTTAAGCGACCGACTCCTGTGGTGATCGATTACAGATTTACATATTTCTCTCAATTTTCACTGGATCTGTCCTAGACCACCTACCGAGAACTTTTCGAAGGTTTATTGAACAACAAGTACAAAAGAAAACCGCAAACCATGTTTTGAACTTGCCTGCTACCGCAATCGAGCTTTCTGAAGGCACTCAAACATGCTAATACCTCGAGAGTTCGGGGCTTCGCTATGAGGGAATATCCGGGTCCATAATAATTCAAATTCAAAGGTCGAAACCGTGAAGGTCGTCCTCGCACAGGCCGTAGCAGAATTCAAATGCTCGTAGCGCAGAATTCAAATGCCCGTAGCTCGTATGGCAGAATTCAAATGCTCGTTGCTCGTATAGCATGAAAAGAATTCAAATTCTCGTAGCGCGCATTCGAATTCTCGTAGCGCAGAATATTCAAATGCTCGTAGCTCGTATAACAGGTAGCAGAAAATTCAAATGCTCGTGGCTCGTATAGCAGAATTCAAGACATGCTTCGTGAGGCGCAAATTCAAATGCTTCGTAAGCGGCAAATTCAAATTTCTGTAGCGCAGAAAATTTCCACAAATGTTCGTAGCGCAGAATTTCAAATGTGTTTG